>PVJN01026379.1:0-28854 GCA_004026805.1 Lasiurus borealis | reverse complement strand
GAATTAAAAATTTGATCAACAGAATAAACTGGTGAATATAATAGAATCAGGAGCACAGAAAGGGAGTGGACTGTTAATTCTCAGGGGGAAAGGGGTGAAGGGTATACAGGGAGAGACTGGACAAAAATCATACACCTATGGATGAGATCAATGGGAGGGAGCTAAGGGCAGAGGGAGGGTGGGAGCTGGGTGGAGGGGTACTATGCAGGGGAAAAAAAAGAGAAACAAATGTAATAACCTGAATAATAAAGATTTAATTAAAATAAAATAAAAAAAAAGCAGTAATCGAAAAAAAAAAAAAAAAGAATGCGGTTGAAATTACTGTTGCGTCTGCCCCTGTGTCAATTAAACCTTTAAATGCCTTTCCATCAAGTTTTAGGGTAAGCAAGGGTCTTTCAGAGGTGATTTGTTGGGTCCAGTAAATGTTAGAAGAACCGAAGGAGGAATTTAGCCTAGGTTGGTTAATGGAGGCCTTGTTGGTGGTGCCTAAGGGAAGCAAGATGAGCTGGGCTATTCTTTGTCCTTTTGCAATGGATATAGGCCCTGAGGGGGCTGAGGCAAGAATGTTAATTTGTCCTGTGTAATCATTGTCTATGACTCCTGGCGTAATGTGAAGACCGGCCAGGCAGGAACTACCTCGTCCTATAATTAAGCCGAATATTTTGGGGGGTAATGGTCCAAAAGCTTCAGTGGGAATGATCTGTATCCCTTGTTCTGGTATTAATATTGTGTCAGAGGTGGCACAGAGGTCCAATCCTTCGCTTCCTGGGGTGGCACGGAAAAGGGAATCGATGCCTGGGCGGGAAGAATCTGTTGTGGAAAGAACCTGATAGCCCCTTGGTTCGATGTTGATCTCGGGGCCAGAGGCTGGCCCCTTAAGGAGTTTCCCTGCCAGGGTGGAAGGACTTTACCCTCATTATCTGTCTTGGAGTGACACTCGTTAGCCCAATGAAGGCCACGCCGGCAGCGTGGGCAGACAGACTTAGGGGGAGGCCGAGGCTGTTTAGGATTGGGGCAGTTGTTTACAAAATGGCCTGGCTGTTTGCAATTGAAGCAAGTTTTCTGGGGTAATGTGTTCTGTATGTTTGGTTGTTTTGGGGAGAAATTTTCTAAAGCTGCTCCGATAGCCGCACCAATGGTGTGGGAGTGTCCTATCCCAGAGCAGCGTCTAATATAATCAGAGAGACTGCTACCTCTATGAGGTCTGATTGTTTCTTGGCAAATAGGGTTGGCATTTTCATAAGCTAAGTGTTTTAAGAAGGCCCTTTCCGTCTCTCCTTCTCCCGCTAGTCTTTCAGCTGCATCAGTGAGGCGGCTGACAAAATCACTGTAAGGTTTGTCAGCCCCTAGACGAATTTTAGCTAACGAGATGGTAGCAGAACTCTTAGGAGGAAGACGGTGCCAGGCTTTAAGCCCTGCAACCTGAATCTGGGCCAGTAAGCCAGGGGGAAATTTTGCTTGAACCTCATTAGTTTCAAAAAGGGGTTTGCCTAAACGTTTGTCTCTTGTCCAAGAGCGGGAATCCTTACTTTCACTATTGCGCTGTGTCATCTCTCGGCAGTTTTCAACAAAGTCAGTGCGCCAAAGAACAAGATCCCCACCCGAAAGGGTGGCTCTGACCAGAGATAGCCAGTCATTAGGCGTAAGCCACCTATCACTTAAGCTTTCAATGAGGGCGACAGTGAATGGCACCGTAGGGCCATAATCTTTAACAGCAGCCTTGAGGTCTTTGAGATGCTTTAGATTGAGTCTATGATATTTCTGGTTGGGACTGACTGGGGTGGAGTCGGTCTCCTCGACATCTGATGTCTCACCCTCTGACTCAGCGTCAGGTGGTTCAGACTGATTGTCATTATCTTGCTCCTCAGGGGAGGAGGTGGGGGGGCCTTGGCTGCGAGTAACAGGAAAGTATGGAGGACAGTCTTTGATTTTGATTGAGGAGGCTTAGGGTTTTGGGGAATGGTTGAAAGGGTGGTGAGCTCTGCCTCAAGGGCTCGGAGTTCTTTAATCAATTGGATATGTTCACGTTTTTGCTCGAGGGCTTCTTTTAGGGACGATATGTTTTGAGTAAGACTTATCTTGGCTTGCCTGAGGGAATCATCGTTACTAGGAAATGTAGGAGCAGGCCCAGAAAAAGAGGGGGGTTTTGTGAGGGGAACGGGATTATAGGGCGGTGGTCTTTTGAGAGTGGGAGCAGTAAGACCCCAAGGGTCGCCCCCATCATCATAGTGGGCGGCTTGGTCCTCAAGAGTCGCCTGCTCCTCAGGGGAGAGGCCATCGTTGAAGGGGTTATCATTAGTTATTTTTAAGGAAGGATAAATTTTTGGAATTTGAGTATTGGATGGAGGGTTTTTAATAGGCTCTAGTCTCTCCTTTTCAGTGTCCTCTTGGGCTGGCTGATTAGTCATCTCTATAGCGACTGACGGACAGGTTGAGGAGGGGTGGGAAGCCTCCCTTAAGGCCGCTTCCCCTGTTTTTATAATATCTTTTATATCCGGGTCCTGATGGTGAACTTTAAGGATATCATGGATGAGATTCCAATAGGAAAAGGCTGTAACGGGTATTTTTTCGGGGCCTAAAGTTTGGTAAAAGTCCTGAAGGGCATCGCCTACCCTCTGCCATCGTCTACAGTCGATGGTGCCCTCAAGCGGAAACCAGGGGCATGTATCATGGATAAACAAGAAAAATTGTCTAAGATCCTTTTTCTTTACTCTTACTCCTCGTGTCCTGAGAGATTCCTTAAGGCCATTAAGGAAGAGTTCATGAGAACTAAGAGAGGAGCCCATGGTTGTTGATATAGCTAAGGATTCTCTTCCGTGTAAGCCTCCGGGACATATAAACCCCGTACCAGGTCAACCCTGAGTGCAAGACGACTGGACTCGGCACCTAGTTATCAGTCTCTGTTTGCCAAAAAGGCCCTTGCTCACGTATCATAGGTCGGGATGTATAACCCCCATGCCAGGACAACGACCACTAAGACAAAGTGAGCTCAAGGTTTGCGAGAGACGTAACAAAGGAACCAGCCGGGTCTGTCATGCCCAAGAGGGTGATTCGGAGTTCCGCTCAATCAGGCCATGGTACCCTTAACTCTTCCCAGGCCGTTGAGTCGGGCGCTTATTAGCGGACTAGAGAATATAGTAGGAATTGAGGGCAAAAGGGTCTCTTAGTTCAAATGAACGCAGTATCTGCCTGTAAAATCATCTGCAAAAATCGAAACCAAGATCGTACTCACAGACGAGTTATCTTTGGAGATCAAAGGATGTGTCTTCACTCAGGGCAGTCCTCGGAGAGGAGACGAGCCTTCACTCACAGCAGTCCAAGGGGGCTCAGGAGGGGGTCCGGCTGGACGGGCTTGCAGATGTTCTCCAGGGAGCCGACCCTCGCCACTCCACGTTGGGGGCCAGTCTTGCTCCGGCCGGCAGGGCAAGTCAACAGGAACGGAGGGATGACGCACCTAAGAGAATGAGAAACAGACAGGGTCACGAAGAATGGAGGCAAGACAAATGGTGTTCTGATCAAGCCTCAAATTTTATTTCCACTTGCTCTTCTTATATACGCTCTGAAAGGGGAAGGGGAAGGAAAAAGGGGTCGAGGAGGTATGTGGTCTGAGCGAATTGGCTAAGCTAGTTCCAGGTGCTGGCTGCTGATTGCAGATGTGGCGGTTATGCTTTTCCTGGTTGGGGGAGGTTTCAAGTATGCAGTTCTGGCCTTGGGGAGAATTCCAGGACCCTTGCTGTATTTCCTGGCTCCTAACAGATTATGGTTAGTGTTAGAGCTAGGGTTAGTTCTAGGGTTAGGGTTAGGGTTAGAGATAGTGTTAAGGTTCGGGTTATACCTAGAGTTAAGGTTAGGGTTAGGGTTAGAGCTAGGGTTAAGGTTAGGTTTAGGGCTAGAGCTAAGGTTAGGGTTAGAGTTAGGGTTAAAGCTAGGGTTAGGTTTAGGATTAGGTTTAGGGTTAGGTTGAGGGTTAGGTTTAGAGCTAGGGTTAGGGTTAGGGTTAGGGTTTGGGTTAGACCTAGGGTAGGGTTAGGGTTAAGGTTAGGGTTAGAGGGAGGGTTAGTGTTAGGGTTAGGGTTAGAGAAAGGGTTAGTTCTAGGGTTAGAGTTAGGGTTAGGGTTAGTGTTAGGATTAGGGTAAGAGTTAGTGATAGTGTTAGGGTTAGGGTTCGGGTTAGGGTTAGTGGTAGGGTTAGTATTAGGGTTCCGGTTAGTGTTAGTGCCAGTGTTAGGGTTAGGGTTACGGTTAGAGCAAGGGTTAGGGTGAGAGCTAGGGTTAGGGTGTGGGTTAGGGTTAGGATTAAAGCTAGGGTTAGGATTAGGGTTAAGGTTAGAGCTTGGTTTAGTTTTAGAGTTAGGGTTATGGTTAGGTTTAGCGTTAGGGTTAGAGCTAGGGTTAGGGTTAAAACTAGGGTTTGGTTTAGGATTAGCTTAATGATTAGGGTTAGGGGTAGAGGTAGTGTTAGGGTTAGGGTTTAGTTAGGATTAGAGCTAGGATTAGGTTTAGGCTTAGGTGTAGAGCTAGGGTTTGGGTTAGAATAAGGTTTAGGGTAATGTTTAGGGTTAGGATTAGAGCTAGGTTTAGGGGTAGGGTTAAGATTAGGGTTAGAAGTAGGGTTAGGGTTAGGGTTAGGGTTAGAGTAAGGGTTAGGGTTAGAGCTAGGGTTAGTTCTAGGGTTAGGGTTAGGGTTAGGGTGAGTGTTAGTGTTAGGGTTAGGGTTCGGGTTAGGGTTAGAAGTAGGGTTAGGATAAGGGTTCCGGTTAGTGTTAGTGTTAGGGTTAGGGTTAAAACTTGGTTTAGGGTTATGGTTAAGGTTAGAGCTACTTATAGGGTTAGGGTTAGGTTTAGTATTAGGTTTAGTGTTAGGGTGGTGTTTAGGGCTAGGTTTAGAGCTAGGGTTAGGATTACGGTTAGGGTTAGAGCTAGGGTTAGGGTTAAAGATAGGGTTAGGGTTAGTTTTAGGGTTAGAGTTAGGGTTAGGGTTAGGATTAGGGTTAATGATAGGTTTAGGGTTAGGGTTGGAGTTAGACCTAGGATTAGGTCTAGGATTACGGTTAGCGTTAGGGTAAGGGTTAGTGATACGGTTATGGTTATGGTTTTGGTTAAGGTTAAGGTTAGAGGGAGTGTTAGGGTTAGGGTAAAGCTATGGTTTGGGATAGGGATAAGGTTAGAGGTAGGATTTGCCTTAGATCAGGTATGGTTAGGTTCCAGTTAGAACTAGGGTTAGGATGAGCCTTAGGGTTAGACCTAAGGTTAGGTTTAGGTTTAGGGTTACGGTTAGGGTTAGAGCTATGGTTAGGTTTCGTGTTAGATTTAAAGTTAGAGCTAGGGTTAGGGTTAATACTAGGGTTTGGTTTAGGATTAGGTTAATGATTAGGGTTAGCGTAAGAGGTAGGGTTAGGGTTAGGGTTAGGTTAGAGTTAGATCTAGAGTTAGGTTTAGGCTTAGGTTTAGAGCTAGGGTTAGGTTTAGGATAAGGTTTAGGGTAATGTTTAGTATTAGGGTTAGAGCTAGGGTTAGGGTTAGGGTTAAGGTTAGGGTTAGAGGTAGGGTTAGGGTTAGGTTTAGAGCTAGTGTTAGTTCTAGGGTTAGGGTTAGGGTTAGGGTTAGGGTGAGTGTTAGTGTTAGGGTTAGGGTTCCGGTTAGGGTTAGAAGTAGCGTTAGGATTAGGGTTCCGGTTAGTGTTAGTGTTAGGGTTAGGGTTAAAACTTGGTTTAGGGTTATGGTTAAGGTTAGAGCTAGTTTTAGTGTTAGGGTTAGGGTTAGGTTTATGTTTAGAGGTAGGGTAGGATTAGGATTATGGTTAGAACTAGGGTTAGGGTTAGAGCTAGTATCAATGTTAGAGATATGGTTAGGGTTAGGTTTAAGGATAGAGTTTGGTTTAGGGTTAGAATTAGGGTTAGTATTAGGTTTATAATTAGGGTTAGAGGTAGGTTAGGTTTAGGGTTAGGGTTAGAGCTAGGGCTAGGGTTAGAGCTAGGGTTTGGTTTAGGAGTAGGTTTATGATTAGGGTTAGGTTTAGGGTTAGAGGTAGGGTTAGGGTTAAGTTTAGGTTAGGGTTACTGCTAGTGTTAGGGTTAGGGTTAGAGATAGGGTTAGGGTTAGGGTTAGGGATAGAGTTGAGTAAGGGTTATGGTTAGGTATAGGGTTATGGTTAGGGTTAGAGGTAGTGTTAGGATTAGGTTAGGGTTAGAGCTGGTTTTAGGGTTAGGGTTAAGGTTAGAGCTAGTTTTTGAGTTAGGGTTAGGGTTAGAGCTAGGTTTAGATTTGTATTTAGAGCTAGCGTTAGGTTTTGGGTCAGAGATAGGGTTATGGTTTCGGTTAGGGTTAGGGTTAATACTAGGTTTAGTGTTAGGGTTAGGGTTAGAGCTAAGGTTAGGTTTTGGGTTAGGGTTAGGGTTAGAGTTAGGTTTAGGGTTAGTGTTAGGGTTAGGTTTAGAGCTATGGTTAGGGTTAGTGTTAGGGTTAGGGTTAGACCTGGGGTTAAGGTTACGGTTAAGTTTAGCGTTAGAGACAGGGTTAGGGTTAGGGATAGAGCTAGGGTTAGATTTAGTGTTAGAGCATTGGTTAGGGTCATTGTTAGGGTTAGGGTTAGGCTTAGAGCTAGGATTAGGGTTAGAGTTAAGGATAAGGTTAGAGCTAGGGTTAGGGTTAGTACTAGGGTTAGGTTTAAGGTTAGGTTTAGGTTTATGGTTAGAGTTAAAGCCAGTGTTAGGTTTAGAGATAGGGTTAGATTTAGGATTAATTTAGGGATAGTTTTAGAGTTATGGTTAGGTTTAGAGCTCGGGTTAGTGATAGAGTTAGGATTAGGGTTAAGTTAAAGATAGGTTAGGGTTAGGGTTATGGTTAGAGACAGGGTTAGGGTTAAGGGTAGAATTCACATTAGGTTTCGGGTTAGAGCTAGGGTTAGGGTTAAGGTTAAGTTCAGGGTTTTTATCGGGGTTAGGTTTAGGTGTAGAGTTAGGGTTACTTTAGTGTTAGAGTTAGGGTTAGGTTTAGGTTTAGGGTGGGCTTAGAGCTATGGTTAGGGTTAGGGTAAGGGATATGGTTAGAGTTAGGGTTAGGTTCAGATCTAGGGTTAGGGTTACTATTAGCATTAGGGTTAGTGCTAGATTTAGTTTTAGGATTAGGTTTAGTGTTAGGATTAGAACTAGGGTTAGGGTTATGGTTAGAGCTAGCATTAGGGTTAGGTTTATGTTTAGAGCTATGGTTAGGGTTAGATTTGGGGTTAGAGCTAGGGTTAGGTATAGGATTAGGTTTAGTGTTAGGGTTAGGTTTAGGGTTAGGGTTAGAACTAGGGTTAGGATTAGGTTTAGGGTTCGAGCTATGCTTAGGGTTATAGGGTTAGAGCTAGTGTTAGGTATAGAATTAGGTTTAAGGTTAGGTTTATGGTTAGGGTTAGAGGTAGAGTTTAGTTTAAGTTTAGGGTTAGCATTAGATCTAGGGCTAGGTTTAGAGCTAGGGTTTATTTTAGGATTTGGTTTATGATTAGGGTTAGTTTTAGGGTTATGATTAGAGGTAGGGTTAGGGTTAAGTTTAGGTTAGGGTTACTTCTAGGGTTAGGTTTAGGCTTAGGGTTAGAGCTAGAATTAGGTTTAGGATTAGGTTTAGGGTTAAGTCTAGAGCTAGGGTTAGGGTTAGTATTAAGGTTCGGGTTAGGCTTAGAGGTAGGGTTTGGTTTAGAGCTAGGGTTAGGGTTAGGGTTAATGTTAGGGTAACAGCTGGTGTTAGGGTTAAAGATAGGGTTAGCGATAGGTTTAGTGTTAGAGCTAGGGTTAGATTTAGGTTTAGTGCTAGGGTTACAGTTAGTGTTAGGATTAGGATTAATTCTAAGTTTAAGGTAAGGTTTTTGTTTAGACATAGGATTAGGTCTAGGGTTAGGGTTAACGTTAATGTTAGGGTTAGGTTTATGGTTAAGTTTAAGGTTAGAGGTAGGGTTAGGGTAAGGGTTAGGTTTAGGGTTAGGATTAAGGTTATGGTTAATGTTAGGATTATAGATAGGGTTAGGGTTAGGGATGGGGATAGAGCTAGAGTTAAGGTTAGGGTTAGTGTTTGGGTTAGGTTTAGAGATATTGTTACGGTTTGTGTTAGGTTTAGAGCTAGGGTTAGGGTTAGGGTTAAGGTTAAGCTTAGAGGTAGATTTTCGGTTAGGGTTAGAGGTAGGGTTAGGATTAGAATTAGAGTTAGGGTTAGGGATAGGGTTAGGATTAATGTTAGGTTTAGGGTTAGGGTTAGGGTTAGGGTTAGAGCTAGGGTTAGGGTTACGGTTAAGTTCAAGGTTAGAGTGAGGGTTAGGGTTAGGGGAAGCGCTAGGGTTAGGTTTAGGGTATGATTAGGGTAAGGATTTGAGAGTGGGCTAGGGCTAGGGTATGGGATATGTCTTGGGTGAGTTGTTGGGTTTGGGTTATGATTAGGGGTAGGGTTAGTGCTAGGGTTAAGGCTAGGGATAGGGTTAATGTTAGATAGGGTTTTGGTTAGGGGTAGAATATGGTTATGGTTAGGGTTAAAATTAGGTTTAGGGTTAATGTTAGAGCTAGGGTTAGGGTTAGGGTTAGCATTATAGCTAGCATTAGGTTAGGGTTAAAGATAGCGTTATGGTTATGGTTAGTGTTAGGGTTAATGCTAGTTTTAAGGTTAGGGTTAGACCTAGAGTTAGGTTTAGGCTTGCGGTTTGAGCTAGGGTTAGGGATAGGGTTAGGTTTAGTTTTAGGGTTAGGTCTAGGGCTACCGATAGGGTTTGGATTTTGGTTAGGACTAGAGCTTGGTTTAGTGTAAGATTAGGGCAAGGATTTGAGAGAGAGCTAGGGCTAGGCTATGGCCTTTGTCTAGGGTTAGTGGTTGGGTTAGTGCTAGGGTTAGGGCTAGGATTAGGTTTAGTGTTAGACATAGGTTTAGGGTTAGTGGTAGAATAGGGTTAGGGTTAGGATTAGAGCTAGGATTAGGGTTAGGGATAGCGTTAGAGACAGGCTTAGGGTTAGGGGTAGAGCTAGGGTTAGGTTTAGAACTAGGGTTAGGGTTAGAGTTAGTGTTAATGTTTGGGTTAGAGCTAGGGATAGGGTTAAGGTTAGGGTTAAGGTTAGGGTTAAGTTTCTGGTTAGTGTTAGGGTTAGAGCTAGAGTTAGGGTTAGGGTTAGAGGCAGGGTTAGGTTTATGGTTATAGCTAGGTTTATGGCTAGGGATAGTGTTAGGGTAGGGTTAGAGCTAGGGTTAGGATTAGGGTTAGGTTTAGTGTTTCTGCTAGAGATAGGGTTAGGTTTAGGTTTAGGGTTAGAGCTAGGGTTAGGGAAGGGTTAGGGTTAGAGCTCTGGTTACTGTTACAGCTAGGGTTAGTGTTAGGATTAGGGTTAATGTTAGGGATAGGATTAGGGTTAGGGTTAGGTTTAAAGCTAGGGTTAGTTCTAAGGTTAGTGTTAGGTTAGGGTTAAAGGTAGGGTTAGGTTTTGGGTTAGATCTAGGGTTAGGGTTAGGGTTAGGGTTAGGGTTAGGTTTAGGGTTAGAGGTAGGGTTAGGATTAGGGTTCCGCTTAGTTTTAGGCTTAGGGTTAGGGTTAGTGTTAGTGTTATGGTTTTGTTTAGAGCTATGGTTAGCGTTAGGGATCGGATCAGATATAGGGTTAGGGTTCGGGTTAGACCTAGGGTTAGGGTTAGGATTAAGGTTAGGGTTAGAGGTAGGGTTAGGTTTAGGGTTAGGGTTAGGTTTAGGGTTAGATATAGTGTTAGGGTTCATGTTAGACCTAGGTTTAGGGTTAGGGTTAGGGTTCGGTTTAGGGTTAGTGTTAGTGTTATGTTTTGTTTTAGCGTTAGAGGTAGGGTTAGGATTAGGGTTCGGTTAGTGTTAAGGTTAGGGTTAGGGCTAGGATTCCGGTTAGAGCAAGGGTTAGGCTTCCGGTTAGTCCTAGGGTTAGGTTAGGGTTAAGGATAGGGTTAAGGTTATCGTTAGAGGTAAAGTTAGGGTTAGTTTTAGGGTTAGCATTATAGATAGGGTTATAGCCAGTGTTATTTCCAGGGTTAGGTTTAGGGTTAGAGATAAGGTCAATTTTTAGGTTAGACCTAGGGTTAGGATTAAGGTTAGGGTTCGGGTTAGGGATAGTGTTAGTGTTAGTGTTAGGGTTAAGGTTCGGGTTAGGTTTAGAGGTAGTGTTAGGATTAGGGTTCCGGTTAGTGTTAAGGTTAGGGTTAGGTTTAGGGTTAGTGTTAGAGCTAGGTTTAGAGTTAGGTTTAGGGTTAAAGTTAGAGTTAGAGGTAGGGTTATGGTTAGGGTTAAGGTTAATGTAAGGGTTAGAGTTAAAGTTAGAGGTAGGATTAGGGTTAGGGTTTTGGTTAGAGCTAGGGTTATGGTTAGAGTTAGAGGTAGGGTTAGGGTTAAGGTTAGGGTTAGAGGTAGGGTTAGGGTTAGGGTTAGGGTTAGAGCTAGGTTTAGGGATAGAGTTATGGTTATGGTTAAGGTTAGAGGTAGGATTAGGGTTAGGGTTAGGGTTAGGATTAGAGTTAGGGTTAGTGTTAGAGTTACAGTTAGTGTTAGGGTTAGAGTTCAGGTTAGGTTTAGAGGGAGGGTTAGGATTAGTGTTCCGGTTAGTGTTAGAGTTAGGGTTAGGGTTAGTGTTAGGGTTATGGTTAGAGTTAGAGCTAGGATTAGGGTTCCAGTTAGAGATAGGGTTAGGTTTATGGTTCAGGTTATCGTTAGAGGTAGGGTTAGGGTTAGGTTAAGGGTTAGGATTATAGTTAGGGTTAGAGCTAGGGTTGGTTCCAGGGTTAGATTGAGGGTTAGAGATAGGGTTAGTATTAGGTTTAAGGTTAGACGTAGGGTTAATTTAGGGTTAGGTTTAGGGTTAGGTTTAGAGCTAGGGTTAGGGATAGGGTTAGGGTTATGGTTAAGTTTAGAGGTAGGGTTAGGGTTAGGTTTAGGATTAAGGTTAGAGGTAGCATTAGGGTTAGAGTTAGGGTTAGGGTTAGGTTTAGGTTTAGGGTTAGAGCTAGGGTTAGGGTTAGAGTTAGTGTTACGGTTCGGGTTAGACCTAGCGTTAGGGTTAGGGTTAGAGTTAAGGTTATTGTTAGAGGTAGGGTTAGGGTTAGGTTTAGGGTTAGGATTATACTTAGGGTTATAGCTACGTTTAGGGTTAGAGCTATCGTTAGTTCTAAGGTTAGGGTTAGTGTTAGATATCAGGTTTGGGTTCAGGTTAGACCTAAGTTTATGGTTAGGGTTATGGTTAAGATTAGGGTTAGATGTGGGGTTATGGTTAGGGTTATGGTTGGAGGTAGGGTTAGTTCTAGGGTTAGGGTTATGGTTAGTGTTAGGGTTAGAGATTGGTTTAGGGTTAGGTTTAGGGTTAGGGTTAGGGTTACAGTTAGTGTTAGGGTTAGAGTTAGTGTTAGGGTTAGAGGTAGGTTTAGGATTAGGGTTTTGGTTAGTGTTAGGGTTAGGGTTACGGATAGTTTTATGATTAGAGCTAGGGTTAGGATTAGAGTTAGACCTAGGGTTAGGGTTAGGGTTAAAGTTATCGTTAGAGGTAGGGTTAGGTTTAGGTTTAAGTTTAGGATTATAGTTAGGGTTAGAACTAGGGTTAGTACTAGGTTTAGATTTAGGGTTATGGTTAGGTTTAGGGTTAGAGATAGGTTTAGGTTTAAGGGTTAGGGTTAGGGTTCGGGTTAGGGTTAGTGTTAGGGTTAGGGTTAGGGTTCAGGTTAGGTTTAGAGGTAGGTTTAGGATTAGTGTTCCGGTTAGTGTTGACGTTAGGGTGAGGGTTAGGGTTACTCTTAGAGCAAAGGTTATTTTTATGGTTAGGGTTAGAACTAGTTTTAGGGTTAGGGTTAGGGTTAGTGTTAGGTATAGGTTTAGAGCTAGGATTAGAGTTAGGCTTAGGGTTAGGTTTAGTGATAAGGTTAGGGTTAGATTTAAGTTTAGAGCTTGGGTTAATTTAGGGTTAGGGTTAGGTTTACAACTAGGGTTAGGGATACATTTAGGGTTGTGGTTAAGGTTACAGGTAGGGTTAGGGTTAGAGTTAGGGTTAGAGCTAGGGGTAGGGTTAGAGCTAGGTTTAGGGTCAGGGTTAGGGTTACGATTAGGATTATGGTTAGATATATGGTTAGCATTAGAGTTAGGGTTAGGGTTAATGCTAGGGATGGGGTTAGTTTTAGGGTTAGGTTTAGGATTAGGATTAGGGTTAGATCTAGGGTTATTGTTAGTGTTAGAGTTAGGGTTCATGCTAGGAATAGGGTTAGGTTTAGGTTTAGGGTTAGAGCTAGGTTTAGGGTTATGGTTCAGGTAAGAGCTAGGGTTAGGGTTGGAGCTAGGTTTAGTTCTAAAGTTAGGGTTAGTGTTAGGGTTAGAGATAGGGTTTGGGGTCAGGTTAGACCTAGGTTTATGGTTATTGTTATGGTTAAGGTTAGGATTAGAAGTCGGGTTAGGGTTAGGGTTAGGGTTAGAGTTAGGGTTAGGGTTAGGGTTAGGAATTGGGTTAGGGCTAAGGCTAGGTTTCAGGTAGGATTAGGGTTATGATTTGACAGAGGGCTAGGGCTAGGATTTAAGGTACGTTTTGGGCTATGACCAGGGTTAGGTTTAGAGTTAGGGTTAGGGTTAAGGTTAGCATTAGGTTTATGAACAGGGTATGGTCATGGAAAGGGAGAGGGTTTGTAATAGTATCAGATTTAAAATTAGATTTAGGGTAAAGGTTAGAGTTTGGGTTAGGTTTATTGTTTGGTATAGAGCTTGGTGTAGTGACAGTGTTAGATATCTGTTTTTTTTTTAGGACGAGGACTAGGGTGAGGGTTAGAGCTAGGGTTAATTTTAGGATTAGGTTTAGGTTTACGGTTAGGGTTAGAGCAGGGGATATGGTTAGAGCTAGGGTTAGTATTAGGGTTAGGTTTAGGGTTAGGGTTAGAGCTAGGGTTAGGGTTAGGGTTAAGGTAAGAGCTAGGGGTAGGGTTAGAGCTAGGTTTAGGGTCAGGGTTAGGGTTAGGATTACGATTAGGGTTAGATCTAGGGTTAGCATTAGAGTTAGGGTTAGGGTTAATGCTAGGGATGGCGTTGGTTTTAGGGTTAGGTTTAGGATTAGGATTAGGGTTAGATCTAGGGTTATCGTTAGTGTTAGAGTTAGGGTTCATGCTAGGGATAGGGTTAGGTTTAGGTTTAGGGTTAGAGCTAGGTTTAGGGTTATGGTTCAGGTAAGAGCTAGGGTTAGGGTTAGAGCTTGGGTTAGGGTTAGGATTAGGGTTAGAGCTAGGGTTAGGGTTAGAGCTAGTTTTAGTTCTAAAGTTAGGGTTAGTGTTAGGGTTAGAGATAGGGTTTGGGGTCAGGTTAGACCTAGGTTTATGGTTATTGTTATGGTTAAGGTTAGGATTAGAAGTAGGGTTAGGTTTAGGGTTAGAGTTAGGGTTAGGGTTAGGGTTAGGAATTGGGTTAGGGCTAAGGCTAGGTTTCAGGTAGGATTAGGGTTATGATTTGA
Source organism: Lasiurus borealis (assembly GCA_004026805.1). Lineage (NCBI taxonomy): Eukaryota > Metazoa > Chordata > Mammalia > Chiroptera > Vespertilionidae > Lasiurus > Lasiurus borealis. Next base: position 15,416 of record PVJN01026379.1, on the reverse strand, counting down.
CAGAGGGCTAGGGCTAGGATTTAAGGTACGTTTTGGGCTATGACCAGGGTTAGGTTTAGGGTTAGGGTTAGGGTTAAGGTTAGCATTAGGTTTATGAACAGGGTATGGTCATGGAAAGGGAGAGGGTTTGTAATAGTATCAGATTTATAATTAGATTTAGGGTAAAGGTTAGAGTTTGGGTTAGGTTTATTGTTTGGTATAGAGCTTGGTGTAGTGACAGTGTTAGATATCTGTTTTTTATTAGGACGAGGACTAGGGTGAGGGTTAGAGCTAGGGTTAATTTTAGGATTAGGTTTAGGTTTACGGTTAGGGTTAGAGCAGGGGATATGGTTAGACCTAGGGTTAGTATTAGGGTTAGGTTTAGGGTTAGGGTTAAAGCTAGGGTTAGGGTTAGAGTTAAGGTAAGAGCTAGGGTTAGGGTTAGAGCTAGGGTTAGGGTTAGGCTTAGGGTTAGGGTTAGAGGTAGGGTTAGTGTTAGGGTTAAAGCTAGGGTTAGTTCTAGGGTTAGGATTAGGATTAGGGTTAGGGTTAAAGATAGGGTTAGGTTTCGTGTTAGACCTAGGTTTAGTGTTAGGGTTAAGGTTCAGGTTAGAGGTAGTGTTAGTGTTAGGGTTAAAGCTAGGGCTAGTTCTAGGGTTAGGGTTAAGTTAGGGTTAGGGTTGGAGATAGGGTTAGGTTTAGGGTTAGTGTTAGTGTTAGTGTTAGTGTTAGTGTTAGTGTTAGAGTTTGGATTTGGGTTAGAGATAGGGTTAGGATTCGGGTTCCGGTTAGTGTTAGGTTTAGGTTTAGGGTTAGGGTTATATTCCAGTTAGAGCTAGGGTTAGGGTTCAGGTTAGACCTAGGGTTAGGGTTTGGGTTAGGTTTAGGGTTAGAACTTGTTTAGGGTTTGGATTAGCATTAGGATTAGAGCTAGGGTTAGGGTTAGGGTTAGGGTTAGAGCTAGGTTTAGGGTTAGGGTTAGGTTTAGGGTTTATTCTAGGGATAGGGTTAGGTTTAGGGTTAGGGTTAGAGCTAGCGCTAGGGTTATCGTTAGGGTTAGAGCTAGGGTTATTGTTACATCTAGGGTTATCGTTAGGGTTAGAGCTAGGGTTATTGTTACAGCTAGGGTTAGTGTTAGGTGTAGTGTTAGGGTTAGGATTAGGGTTAGAGCTAGGGTTAGGGTTAGGGTTAGGGTTAATGCTAGGGAGAGGATTAGGGTTAGGGTTAGATTTAGGGTTAGGTTTAAACTAGGGTTAATTCTAAGGTTAGGGTTAGGGTTAGGGTTAGAGATAGGGTTAGGGTTCGGGTTTGACCTATGGTTAGGGTTAAGGTTAAGGTTAGGGTTAGAGGTAGGGTTAGGTTTAGGGTTAGGTTTAGGTTTAGGGTTAGAGAGATAGTGTTAGGGTTCGGGTTAGATCTAGGGTTAGGATTAGGGTTCGGTTTAGGGTAAGTGTTAGTCTTAGGGATAGGGTTAGCATTAGGGTTACGATTAGGCTTCTAGTCAGTGTTAAGGTTAGGGTTAAGGGTAAGGTTACTCTTAGAGCAAGGGTTAGGATTAGGGTTAAGGTTCAAGGTATGGTTAGGTTTTGAGTTAGGGTTAGGGTTAGAGCTTGCGTTAGGGTTAGGGTGAGAGATAGGGTTGGGGTTATGGGTAGGGTTAGGTTTAGAGCTAGGGATGGTGTTAGTTTTAGGATTAGGGTTAGGGTTAGGATTAGAGATAGGGTTAGGGTTAAGGTTATGGTTAATGCTAGGGATAGGGTTAGGGTTAGGGTTAGGTTTAAACCTAGGGTTACTTCTAAAGTTAGGGTTGGGTTTAGGGTTAGAGATAGGTTTAGAGTTCGTCTTAGACCTAGGTTTAGTGTTAGGGTTAGGGTTAAGGTTAAAGTTAGAGGTAATGTTAGGGTTAGGTTTAGTGGTAGAGTTAGGGTTAGGGTTAATGTTAGGGTTAGGTTTAGTGTTAGAGGTATGGTTAGGGTTAGTGTTTGGTTTAGGGTTAGAGGTAGGGTTAGGATTAGGGTTTCGGTTAGCATTAGAGTTAGGCGTAGGGTTATAGTTAGAGCTAGGTTTAGGGTTAGGAATCTGATTAGAGCTAGGGTTAGGGTGCGGGTTAGACTTAAGTTTAGGTTTAGGGTTAGGGTTAAGTTTTGGGTTAGAGGTAGGGTTAGGGTTAGGGTTAGGTTTAGAGATAGTGTTGGGTTCTGGTTAGACCTAGGGTTAGGGTTAGGTTTAGGGTTAGGTTTAAAGCTAGGGTTAGTTCTACGGTTAGGGTTAGGGTTAGAAATACGTTAGGGTTAGGGTTCCGGTTAGTTTTAGGTTCAGGGTTAGAGTTAGGGTTATGGTTATAGGTAGGGTTAGGGTTAGGGTTAAGGTTAGGGTTAGGTTTAGGCTTAGGGTTAGGGTTAGTGTTAGGGGTAGGCTTAGTGTTAGTGTTACGGTTAGAGTTCGGTTAGGGTTAGAGATAGGGTTAGGATTAGGGTTCCGGTTAATTTTAGGTTCAGGGTTAGGGTTAGGGTTCTGGTTATAGGTAGGATTAGGGATAGGGTTAGGGCTAAGGTTAGGGTTAGGTTTAGGCTTAGCGTTAGGGTTAGTGTTAGGGTTAGGGTTAGTGTTAGGGTTTCAGGTAGGGTTAGGTTTAGGATTCCGGTTATTGTTAAGGTTAGTGTTATGGTTAGGGTTTTGGTTAGAGCAAGGGTTAGGGTTAGGGTTAGGGGGATGGTTGGATCTAGGGTTAGTGTTTGGGTTAGGGTTAGTGTTAAAACTAGGGTTAGTATTTGGGTTAGGGTTAGATTAGCGCTAGGGTTAGGGTTAGGGTTTGAGATAGGGTTAGGGTTAGGTTCATGGTTAGAGCTAGCCTTTATTTAGTGTTAGTTTTAGGGTTAGGGTTAGGTTTAGAGCTAGGGTTAGGGATAGACTTCTGGTTAGGGTTAAGGTTAGAGGTATGGTTAGGGTTAGGGTTAGAGCTAGGTGTAGGGTTATGTTTAGTGTTAGAGCAAGGGTTAGTTTTAGGGTTAGGTTTAGAGTTAGAGTTCGGGTTAGGGCTAGAGCTTGGGTTAGGTTTAGTGTTTTGGTTAGCGTTAAGGCTAGGCTTCAGGTTGGATTAGGGTTATGATTTGAGAGAGGACTAGGGATAGGATATGGGCTACGGTTAGGCCTATGACCAGGGTTATATTTAGGGTTAGTGTTAGGGCTAATGTTAGCATTAGGTTTAGGAACCGGGTATGGTCATGGAAAGAGAAAGGGTTTAGAATAGTATCAGATTTCAAATTAGATTTAAGGTAAAGGTTACATTTTGGGTTAGGTATATTGTTTGGAATAGAGCTTGGTGTAGTGTCAGTGTTAGAACTCTGGTTTTTTTTAGGACGAGGACTAGGGTTAAAGCTCCGGTTTCGGCTAAGTGTAGGATTAGGATGTAAGTACAGTAAGAATTCACTAGGAATGTGCTGGATTTCCTGTACTAAAGAGAATTAAAGATTGAATTAACATTGATAGAGTAGGTAAACATTTAGGATAGTCCTCCAAACACTAGAAACACTCGTTACAGCTATCCCTCATCTACCTAGAAGTACAATTTTGCCTTCTCAGAAATACAATGTTAAAAGAGTAGAGACCTGATTTGGATGCTGCCTACATTATAAGTCAGCCTGAGTGACCGTGTTAACAAATGGTTGCTTAAACCATAACTGTCATTTTTATAGTTCTCAACTAACGTTTTAAAATTTAAACATTTCACAAGCATAACAACAGAGCAGTGACATTTTAGGAATGTGACTGAAACACTGGCAGTATGATGAATGAAGCTGAATCTCTCTCTTGCAGTGCTGAATAACCACAAATATGTATTTTAAGAGCTGTGAAAAGTAGTATCGTCTTTAAATTGGAAATACTTTACATTTATAGAGCATTTAGCTTTGGAAAAAGGTTGTATAAATACCTGAGATTCACAAATGAATGAGCTTGAACCATTGATCAGAGTGAATAACACTGACAATTCCCAGTAAAAGTCAGGTAAAATATGTAGGAAGGTGCTTGAAACATACAGAATACATGTTCTTAGATTCATAAGATCTGAATGACACTATGGATCCAATGGGAAATTGTGTTCAAAGAGCAGAGAAGTAAGTGTGAAAATGTATATTTTTATTACTCAGTGGGAATGAGGTGGCATTTTAAGAAAGATGTTGGTGAAACATAGGCTCATTTTGCTGCAGCTGCTATTAATCTAAAAGTATTCACAACTAGAAGAAATCAAAATCATAAACTAGAGTTCAAAGCAGTAATAATATACATATGAGAAACAGTCTTATTAATCTAAAGGCTACGGACAGGACTCGGGTTTGGGTAGAAATTTGAGAGTCACGAGTAAGGTGCTGGAATCACAGGACAAAAGGAAACAAAGGTTGAGTATACACAAGGAAAGACTAGGGAAATATATAGGAAGGTGCCTCAAACAGTTGGAATACATTCTCAAAGAGCTTTCATATCGGAAGGAAAGTGCTTAGTCTCTATTATATTCTGGTCACACACATGAGAAGTGAGTGAGAGGGCAGTTACTTTTTCAATTTAATGTAAATTAGAGTGGGTTTCTAAAGATTGCTCAGACCTTAACCTTTGATTATCACAGGATAGGATACCATACCAAGTTAATTACATACAGCTCTTAGGATAGTTTAGGGTTAGGGTTAAGTCCAGGGATAGGGTTAGGGTTAGAACTAGGGTTAGAGTTAGGGCTAGGGCTAAGTTTAGGGTTAGGTCTTGGCTTAGGACTTGGGATAGGTTTACTGTGAGGGCTAGGGCTAGTGTTAGATTTAGGGATAGAGTTAGGGATTGGACTAGGGTTATTGTTATGGTCAGGATTAGCATTAGTTTTAGGCTTAGGGTATGTTCATGGTTAGGGATAGGGTTTGTAATAGTCTCAGAGTTCAAATTAGATTTAGGGTAAAGGTTAGAGTTTGTGTTAGGTTTATTGTTTGGAATGGAGTTTGGTTTAGTGAGAGTGCTATACTTGTTTTAAAGCTACGGATTCGGCTAAGTTTAGGATTAGGGTGTAAATATATTTAGAATTCCCCAAGAGTGTGCTTGTTTCACTTTACAAAAGAGAATTAAAGAGTGAGTTATCATTGGCTCAGATACCATACAAAGTAAACTACATACAGCTGTTATTGCAGTTTAGTGTTAGGGTAAAGACTCGGGTTACGGTTAGGGTTACGGTTAGGGTTAGGGTTAGATTTAGAGACAGGGTTAAAGTTAGCGTTAGGGGTAGAGCCAGTGTTAGGGTTAGGGTTAGAGCTAGGATTAGGATTAGGGTTAGTGTTACTGCTAGGCTTAGGGTTAGGATTAGTGTTAGAGTTAGGCTTACTGTTAGGTTAGGGTTCGAGCTAGGGTTAGGGTTAGGATTAAAGATAGGGTAAGGTTTAGGGTTAGGGTTAGAGCTAGCATTAAGGTTAGGGTTAGGGTTAGGGTTAGAGCTATTGTTAGGGATAGGTTTAGGGTTAGGGTTAGAGCTAGAGTTAGCGTTAGGGTTAGGATTAGGATTAGGGTTAGGGTTAGAGCTATTGTTAGGTCTAGGTTTAGAGTTAAGGTTAGGATAAGGGCTAGGGTAAATTTTAGGTTTAAGTTTTGGGTTAGGGTTAGGTTTAGGCTTAGGGTTATAGCTAGGTTTAGCATGAGGGTTAGGGTTAGTGTGAGAGATAGGGTTAGGGTTAGGGTTAGAGCTAGGGCTAGGGAAGGGTTAGGGTGAAGATCGGGGTTAGAGCTAGGGTTAGGATTAGGGTTAACGTTAGGGTTAGAGCTAGGGTTAGTGTTAGAATTAGGATTATTTTTAGAGTTTGCTTTAGGGCAAGGGTTAGGTTTAGAACTAGGGTTAGTGATAGAGTTAGGGTTAGGGTTCAGGTCAGAGGTAGGTTTAGGGTTAAAGATAGGGTAAAAGTTAGGGTTAGGGTTAGAGCTATGCTTAGTGTCAGGGTTAGGGTTAGGGCTATAGCTATTGTTATGTCTAGGTTAGGTTTAGGGTTAGGGTTAGAGCAAGGGTTAGATCTATTGTTAGGTCTAGGTTTAGGGTTAGTGTTAGAGTTAGAGCTAGGGTAAATTTTAGGCATAGGTTTTGGGTTAGGGGTAGGTTTAGGGTTAGGTTTATAGCTAGGGTTAGGATGAGGGTTAGAGTTAGTGTGAGAGATAGTGTTAGGGTTAGGGTTAGGGTTAGAGCTAGAGTTAGGGGTAGGGTTAGCATGAAGATCGGGTTTAGAGCTAGTGTTAGGATTTGTTTTAAGGTTAGGGTTAGAGCTACGGTTAGTGTTAGAGATAGGATTAGAGTTAGGGTTAATTTAGGGTTAGCTTTAGGGTAAGGGTTAGGTTTAGAGCTAGGGTTAGGGATAGAGTTAGGGTTAGGTTTTGAGGTAGCGTTAGGGTAAGGGTTAGGTTTTGAGCTAGCATTAGGTCTAGGGTTAGAGCTAGGATTAGGGTTACGGTTAAGTTTAGAGTTAGAGACAGGGTTAGGGTTAAGGGTAGAGCTAGGGTTAGGTTTAGGGTTAGAGTTAGGGTTAGGGTCGGGGTTAGGGTTAGGGTTAGAGCTAGCATTAGTATTAGGGTTAGAGCTAGGGTTAGGGTTATGTTAAAGTTTAGGGTTAGAGACAGGGTTAGGGTTAAGGGTAGAGCTAGCATTAGGGTTAGTGTTATAGCTAGGGTTAGGGTTATGCTTAAGTTCAGGGTTAGAGACAGTGTTAGGGTTAGGGGTGGAGCTAGGGTTAGGTTTAGGCTTAGAGCTAGGGTTAGGGTTAGATATAGTTTGGCTTAGAGCTAGGGTTAGGGTTAGGGTTAGGAATAAGGTTAGACCTAGGTTAGGGTTAGAGATAGGGTTAGGGTTAGGGTTAGGGTTAGGGTTAGGGTTACGTTTAGTATTAGGGTTAGAGCTAGGGTTAGTGTTAGAACTAGGGTTAGTGTTAGGGTTAGGGTTAGGATTAGGATTAGGGTTAGATCTAGTTTTAGCGTTAGGGTTACGTTTAGGGTTAATGCTAGGGATAGGGTTACGTTTAGTGTTAGGGTTAGAGCTAGGGTTAGGGTTAGGGTTAAGGTAAGAGTTAGGGTTAGGATTAAGGTAAGATCTAGGGTTAGAGTTAGAGCTATACTTAGGGTTAGGGTTAGTGTTAGGTTTAGGGTTAGGATTAGGATTAGTGTTAGATCTAAGGTTAGTGTTAGGTAAGGGTTACAGTTAATGCTAGGGATAAGGGTTGGTTTAGGGTTTGGGTTAGAGCTAGGATTAGGGTTAGGGTTAAGGTAAGAGCTAGGGTTAGGTTTAGGGTTAGTGTTACGGTTAGTGTTAGGGTTCTAGATAGGGTTAGGTTTAGGATTGGGGTTAGGGTTAAGGGTAGAGCTAGCGTTAGGGTTAGGGTTAGAGCTAGGGTTAGGGTTACGGTTAAGTTCAGGGTTAGAGACAGGGTTATGGTTAGGGGTAGAGCTAGGGTTAGGGTTAGAGCTAGGGTTAGTTTTAGTATTAGGATTCAGGTTAGCATTGGTGTTAGGGTTAGGGTTAGAGCTAGGGTTAGGGTTAGAGCTTTGGTTAGTTCTAAGTTTAGGATTAGGGTTAGGGTTACAGATAGGGTTAGGTTTCGTGTTAGACCTAGGTTTAGGGTTAGGGTTAAGGTTAGGGTTAGAGGTAGGGTTAGTGTTAATGTTAAAGCTAGGGTTAGTTCTAGGGTTAGGGTTAAGTTTGGGTTAGGGTTAGAGATAGGGTTAGTTTTAGGCTTAGGGTTAGTGTTTGTGTTAGTGTTAGGGTTAGAGTTTGGGTTTGGTTTAGGGTTAGCGTTAGGGTTAGGGTTATGTTCCAGTTAGAGCTAGGGTTAGGTTAGTGTTAGACCTAGAGTTAGGGTTAGGCTTAGGGTTAGAACTAGGGTTAGGGTTAGCGTTAGGGTTATAGCCCAGGTTACTGTTACAGTTAGGGTTAGTGTTAGGTTTAGTGTTAGGGTTAGGATTAGGGTTAGAGCTAGGGTTAGGGTTAAGGTTAGGATTAATGCTATGCAGAGGATTTGGGTTAGGGTTTTGTTTAGGGTTAGGTTTAAAGCTAGGGTTAGTTCTAAGGTTAGGGTTAGGGTTAGGGGTAGAGATAGGGTTAGGGTTCTGGTTAGACCTAGTGTTAGGGTTAGGATTAAGGTTAGGGTTAGAGGTAGGGTTAGGTTTAGGGTTAGGGTTAGTTTTGGGTTAGGATTCGGGTGTTAGGATTCGGGTGTGACCTAGGGTGAGGGTTAGGGTTCGGTTTAGGGTTAGTGTTAATCTTAGGGATAGGGTTCGGGTTCGGGTTAGAGGTAGGGTTATGATTAGGGTTCGGTCAGTGTTAAGCTTAGGGTTAGGGGTAAGTTTACGGTTAGAGCAAGGGTTAGGGTTAGGGTTAGGGTTTGATGTAGTGTTAGGTTTTGAATTAGGGTTAGGGTTAGAGCTAGGGTTAGGGTTAGGGTTAGGGCTAGGGTTAGGGTTAGAGATCGGGTTAGGTTTAGGGTTAGGGTTAGGTTTAGATCTAGGGTTAGTGTTAGTGTTAGGGTTAGGGTTAGGGTTAGGGTTAGGATTAGAGATAGGTTTAGGGTTAAGGTTATGGTTAATGCTTGGGATAGGGTTAGGGTTAGGTTTAAAGCTAGGGTTAGTTCTAAAGTTAGGGTTGGGGTTAGGGTTAGAGCTAGGGTTAGGGTTAGAGTTAAGATTAGAGCTAGGATTAGGGTGCGGTTTAGACCTTGATTTCGGTTTATGGTTAGGGTTAAGGTTAGGGTTTGAGATAGTTTTAGGGTTCGGGTTAGACCTAGGGTTAGGGTGAGGTTTAGGGTTAGGTTAATAGGTAGGGTTAGTTCTAGGGTTATAGTTACGATTAGGGTTAGGGTTAGAGATAGGTTTAAGGTTAGGGTTAGTGTTAGTGTTAAGTTTAGGGTCAGTTAGGTTTAGAGATAGTGTTAGGATTAGGGTTCTGGTTAGTTTTAGTGTTAGTGTTAGGGTTAGGGTTATAGCTAGGATTAGGGTTAGGGTTCAGGTTAGAGGTAGGGTTCAGGTTCGGGTTATACCTAGGGTTATGTTTAGAGTTAGGGTTAAGGTTAGGGTTAGGTTTAGGCTTAGGGTTAGGGTTAGTGTTAGGGTTAGGGTAAGTGTTAGGATTTGAGGTAGGGTTAAGATTAGGGTTATGGTTATTGTTAAGGTTGCGTTATGGTTAGGGTTTTGGTTAGAGCTAGGTTTAGGGTTACGGTTAAGTTCAGGGTTAGAGACAGGGTTAGGGTTAGGGGTAAAGCTTGGGTTAGGGTTAAATTTAGGGTTAGGCTAGCTCTAGGGTTACGGTTAGGGTTAGGGATAAGGTTAGAGGTAGGTTTAGGGTTAAAGCTAGGGTTAGGTTTAGGGTTAGGTTTAGAGCTAGGGTTAGTGTTAGCGTTAAGGTAACTACTAGTGTTTGGGTTAGAGCTAGGGTAAGGTTTATGGTTAGAGCTAGGGTTAGGGTTAGAGCAAGGGTTAGTTCTAAGGTTAGGGTTAGGGTTAGGATTAGGGTTAGAGATAGGGTTAGGTTTTGGGTTAGACCTAGGTTTAGGGTTAGGGTTAAGGTTTGGATTAGAGGTAACGTTAGTGTTAGGGTCAGTGTTAGGGTTAGGGTTAGTTTTAGTGTTAGGGTTAGAGTTTGGGTTTGGCTTAGAGGTAGGGTTAGGATTAGGGTTCTGGTTAGGGTTAGGGTTAGGGCTAGGGTTATGTTTCGGGTTCCAGTTAGAGCTAGTGTTCTGGTTCGGGTTTGACTTAGGGTTAGGGTTATGTTTAGGGTTCCAGTTAGAGCTAGGGTTAGGGTTAGGGTTAGAGTTATTTTTAGGGTTAGGGTTAGCGTAAGAGATAGGGTTCGGGTTAGGTTTAAGGATAGAGCAAGGGTTAATTTAGGTTTAGGGTTTGGTGTAGGTTTAGAGCTAGGGTTAATTTTAGGGTTAGGGTTAAGATTAGGATTAGGGTTAGGGTTAGGGTTAGGTTTAGTGTTAGGGTTATAGCTAGGGTTAGTGTTAGAGCTAGGCTTATTGTTAAATTTAGGGTTGGATTAGGATTAGGATAATATCTCGGGTTAGTGTTAGATTTAGTGTTAGGGTTAATGCTAGGGATACGGTTAGGTTTAGGGTTAGGGTTAGAGCTAGGATTAGGTTTAGGGTGTAGGTAAGAGCTAGGGTTAGGATAAGGGTTAAGGTAAGAGTTAGGGTTAGGTTTAAGGTAAGATCTAGGGTTAGTGTTGGATCTAGGGTTAGGGTTAGGCTTAGGGTTAGGTTTAGATCTAGGCTTAGCGTTAGGTAAAGGTTAGGGTTAATGCTAGGGATAAGGGTAGGTGTAGGGTTTGGGTTAGGGTTAAGGTAAGAGCTAGGATTACTGTTAGAGCTAGGGTAAGGGTTAGGGTTAGGGTTAAGATTAAAGATAGTGTTAGGGTTTCGGTTACGGTTAAATTTAGGGTTAGAGACAGAGTTAGGGTTAAGGGTAGATCTAGAGTTAGGGTTACGGTTAAGTTCAGGGTTAGAAACAGGTTTACGGTTAGGGGTAGAGCTAGGGTTAGGGTTAAATTTAGGGTTAGGCTTAGAGCTAGGGTTACAGTTAGGGTTAGGGATAAGGTTAGACCTAGGGCTAGGGTTAGAGCTAGGGTTAGGTTTAGGGTTAGGGTTAGGGTTAGAGCTAGGGTTAGTTTTAGGATTTGGATTCGGGTTAGGGTTAGAGTTTGGTTTAGGGTTAAAGTTAGAGGTAGGGTTAGGGTTAGTGTTAAGGCAAGAGCTAGGGTTAGGGATAGAGCTGGGGTTAGGGTTAGGCTTAGGGTTAGGGTTAGAGCTATGGTTAGGTTTAGAGCTAGGGTTAATTCTAAGGTTAGGGTTAGGGTTAGATTTAGGGTTAGGGCTAGAGCTAGTATTAGGGTTAGGGTAAGAGTTAGGGTTATATGTAGGGTTAGGGTTTGAGCGAGGGTTAGGGTTAGGGTTAGGATTATGGTTAGAACTAGGGTTAAGGTTCGGGTTAGCGTGATGATTAGAGTTAGGGGTAGAAATAGAGTTACAGGTAGGGTTAGGGTTAGGGTTAGGGTTCGACCTATGGTTAGGGTTACGGTTAGAGCTATGTTTAGGGTTATGTTTATTGTTAGAGCTAGGGTTAGGGTTAGGATTAGGGTTAGCGTTACTATTAGGGTTACGGGTAGGTTTAGGGTTACAGGTAGGGTTAGGTTTAGGGTTAGAGCTAGGGTTAGGGTTAAGTTTAGAGCTAAGGTTAGGGTTATGTTTAGTGCTAAAGGTAGGGTTAGGGTTACGGTTAGGTTTAGGGTTAGAGTTCAGGTTAGGGCTAGAGCTTGGGTTAGGGCTAAGGCTAGGATTCAGATAGGATTAGGGTTATGATTTGAAGGAGGGCTAGTGATAGGATATGGGCTACGGTTCGGGCTATGACTAGGATTAGGTTTAGCGTTAGTGTTAGGACTAAGGTTAGCATTAGGTATAAGTACAGGGTATGGTCGTGGAAAGCGAGAGGGTTTGGAATAGTATCAGATTTCAAATTATATTTAGGGTAAAGGTTAGAGTTTGGGTTAGTTTTATTGTTTGGAATAGAGCTTGGTGTAGTGTCAGTGTTAGAACTCTGGTTTTTTTAGGACGAGGACTAGGGTTAATGCTCCGGTTTCTGCTAAATTTGGGATTAGGATGTAAGTATAGTTAAAATTCAGTAGGAATGTGCTGGATTCACTGTACTAAAGAGAATTAAAGACTGAATTAACATTGATAGAGTAGGTAAACATTTAGGATAGTCCTCCAAACACTAGAAACACTAGTTATAGGGATTCCTCATCTACCTAGAAGAACAATTTTGCCTTCCCAGAAATACAATGTTAAAAGAGTAGATACCTGATTTGGATGCTGCCTACATTATAAGTCAGCCTGAGTGACCATGTTAACAAATGGTGGCTTAAACCATAACCGTGATTTTTTTAGTTCTCACCTAATATTTTAAAATTTAAACATTTCACAAGCATAACAACAGAGCAGTGACATTTTAGAAATGTGACTGAAACACTGCCAGTATGATGGATGAAGCTGAATCTCTCTCTTGCAGTGTCGAATAACCACAAATTATATATTTCAAGACCTGTGAAAAGTAGTATCGTCTGTAAATTGGAAATACTTTACATTTATAGAGCATTTAGCTTTGGAAAAAGGTTGTATAAATACCTGACATTCACAATTGAATGAGCTTGAACCACTGATCAGAGTGAATAACACTGACAATTTCCAATAAAAGTCTAGAAAAATATGTAGGAAGGTGCTTGAAACATAAAGAATAGATGTTCCTAGATTCTTAAGATCTGAATGACACTATGGAACCAATGGGAAAATGTGTTCAGAGAGCAGTGAAGTAAGTGTGATATTTTATATTTTTATTACTCAATGGGAATGAGGTGGCATTTTAAGAAAGATGGTGAAACATAAGCTCATTTTGCTACAGCTGCTATTAATATAAAAGTATTCAAATCTAGAAGAAATCAAAATGATAAACTAGAGTTCAAAGCAGTAATAATATACATATGAGAAACAGTCTTATTAATCTAAAGGCTACGGACAGGACTCGGGTTAGGGTAGAAACTTGAGAGTCATGAGTAAGGTGCTGGAATCACTGGACAAAAGGAATCAAAGTTTGAGTATACACAAGACTAGGGAAATATATAGGTAGGTGCCTCAAACAGTTGGTATACATGTCAAAGAGCTTTCATATAGGAAGAAAAGTGCTTAGTCACAGTTATATTCTGGTCAAACACTTGAGAAGTGAGTGAGATTTCAGTTATTTTTTCAATTTAGTGTAAATTAGAGTGGGTTTCTAAAGATTGCTCAGACCTTAAACCTTGATTATCACAGGATAGGATACCATACCAAGTTAATTACATACAGCTGTTAGGATAGTTTAGGGTTAGGGTTAAGTCCAGGGATAGGGTTAGGGGTAGAACTAGGGTTAGAGTTAGGGCTAGGGCTAAGTTTAGGGTTAGGTCTTCGGTTAGGACTTGTGCTAGGTTTACTGTGAGGGCTAGGGCTAGTGTTAGATTTAGGGATAGCATTAGGGATTGGGCTAGGGTCATTGTTAGGGTCAGGGTTAGCATTAGTTTATGCTTAGGGTATGTTCATGGTTAGGGATAGGGTTTGTAATAGTCTCAGAGTTCAAATTAGATTTAGGGTAAAGGTTAGAGTTTCTGTTAGATTTATTGTTTGGAATGGAGCTTGGTGTAGTGACAGTGCTAAACTTGTTTTAAATCTACGGATTCGGCTATGTTTAGGACTAGGGTGTAAATATATTTAGAATTCCCCAAGAGTGTGCCTGTTTCACTTTATAAAAGAGAATTAAAGACTGAATTAACATTGGCTCAGATACCATACAAAATAAACTACATACAGCTTTTATTGCAGTTTAGTGTTAGGGAAAAGACCAGGATTAGGGTTAGGATTAGGGTTAGGGTTAGATTTAGAGACAGGGTTAGGGTTAGGGTTAGGGGTAGAGCTAGCGTTAGGGTTAGGGTTAGGGTTAGGGTTAGAGCTAGGGTTAGTGTTAGGTTTTAAGATAGGGTAAGGGTTAGGGTTAAGGTTAGAGCTAGCATTATGGTTAGGGTTAGGGTTACAGTTAGGGTTAGGGTTAGGGTTAGCGCTATTGTTAGGGATAGGGTTAGGGTTAGGGTTAGAGCTAGGGTTAGGGTTAAGGTTAAAGATAGGGTAAGGATTAGGGTTAGAGCTAGTGTTCGGGTTAGGTTTAGGGTTAGGGTTAGAGATATGGTTAGGTCTAGTTTTAGAGTTAGGGTTAGGGTAAGAGCTAGGGTAAATTTTAGGTTTAGGTTTTGGGTTAGGGTTATAGCTAGGTTTAGCATGAGGGTTAGGGTTAGGGTGAGAGATAGGGTTAGGGTTAGGGTTAGGGTTAGAGCTAGGATTAGGGGTAGGGGTAAGGTGAATATCGGGGTTAGAGCTAGGGTTAGAATTAGGGTTTAGGTTAGGGTTAGAGCTAGGGTTAGTGTTAGAGATAGGATTAGAGTTAGGGTTAATTTATGGTAAGCTTTAGGGTAAGGGTTAGGTTTAGAGCTCTGGTTAGGGATAGTGTTAGGGTTAGGGTTCAGGTTAGAGGTGGGGTTAGGGTTAAAGATAGGGTAAGGGTTAGGGTTAGAGCTAGGCTTAGGGTCAGGGTTAGGGTTAGGGTTAGAGCTATTGTTAGGTCTAGGTTTAGGGTTAGGGTTAGGGTTAGGGTTAGAGCTAGGGATAGGGTTAGCGTTAAAGATAGGGTAAGTGTAAGGGTTAGGGTTAGGGTTAGAGTTAGGGTTAGGGTTAGGGTTAGAGCTATTGTTAGGTCTAGTTCTAGGTTTAAGGTTAGGATTAGAGCTAGGGTTAATTTTAGGAATAAGTTTTGGGTTATGGTTAGGTTTAGGTATAGGGTTATAGCTAGGATTAGGGTTAGTGTGAGAGATAGTGTTAGGGATAGGGTTAGGGTTAGAGCTAGAGTTAGGGGTAGGGTTAGGGTGAAGATCGGGGTTAGAGCTAGGGTTAGGATTAGGGTTAACATTAGGGTTAGCGCTAGGGTTAGTGTTAGAGATAGGATTAGATTTAGGGTTAATTTAGGGTTAGCTTTAGGATAAAGATTAGGTTTAGAGCTAGGGTTAAGGATAGAGTTAGGGTTAGGGTTAGGGTTAGAGGTAGAGCTAGGGTTATGTTTAGGGTTAGAGCTAGGGTTAGGGTTGGGGTTAGGGTTAGGGTTAGGTTTGGTGCTAGGGTTAAGGATAGAGTTAGGGTTAGGGTTAGGGTTAGAGGTAGGGTTAGGGTTAGGGTTAGGTTTTGAGCTAGCATTAGGTTATGGTTAAGTTTAGCGTTAGAGACAGGGTTAGGGTTAGGGGTAGAGCTAAGTTTAGGTTTAGGGTAGAGCTAGGGTTAGGGACTGGGTTAGGGTTAGGGTTAGGCTTAGGTTAGGGTTAGGGTTAGGGTTTAGGGTTAGGGTTAGAGCTAGATTTAGGGTTAGGGTTGGAGCTAGGGTTGGGATTATGGTTAACTTTAGGTTTAGAGACAGGGTTAGGGTTAGGGGTAGAACTAGGGTTAGGTTTAGAGCTAGGGTTAATTTTTTGGTTAGGGTTAAGATTAGGTTTAGTGTTAGGGTTAGGGTTAGGTTAGGTTTAGTGCTATGGTTAGAGCTAGGGTTAGTGTTAGAGCTAGGCTTAGTGTTAGGGTTAGGGTTGGATTAGGATTAGGGTAAAATCTCGGGTTAGTGATAGATTTAGTATTAGGTTTAATGCTAGGGATAAGGATAGGTTTAGGGTTAGGGTTAGAGCTAGGGTTAGGTTTAGGGTTAAGTTAAGAGCTAGGGTTAGGGTTAAAGTAAGAGCTAGGGTTAGGGTTAGAACTAGGTTTAGGGTTAGGGTTAGGGTTAGTGTTAGGGTTAGGGTAAGGATTAGGTTTTGGGTTAGACCTAGGAGTAGC
>PVJN01026378.1:0-29090 GCA_004026805.1 Lasiurus borealis | reverse complement strand
CTTCCCAGAGACTCCCCAACACCCGCACTGCACCTGCTGGCGGGGCTCCTGCGGCCCAGCCGGAAGCAGGCACCGAGCAGACGCTGAGGCCGCAGGGCAGCTCTGGGAAGGCCCCCCTCCAGGGTCACCCTCAGGGGCCTGTCCTCAGCCATCTGGTCTCTCCCCGGGAGACTCAAACTGTCACTCTCCCTGTGACCCAGGGCCCAGCTCCCGCTCCAGTATGTCTGCCCTTGGAAGCTGGAGACAGACCCCCATATTTGCTGGAAAGCTCCCCTGTACCATGCGCACCAGGGCACCCCAACTTCCCTCCTGTTCCTGCCCCCTTACACTGATTCCTCTTCCTACGTTCCCCACAGGAGTCACGGACATTCTCCTCCACCCTCTTGCAAAGCCAGAAAACTTGGGGCCATCCTAAGCCTCCTCCCATTCTCTGTGTCCCCCCACCCCCATTCCTATCTAGTCAGCCACAGAGTCACCAATGCGGTCATCAGAACAACGGGTATCGATTGCGTGCTTGCGACAGGTCGAGTACCACGCTGCATGTTGGATAAACACATGGCTTCTCTCAGCTATGGGGAGACAGACATTAAACAAATAACAGAACATATAAACATGTATTAATCTGTATGTTTATTAGGAAGGAAAAGCATAGGGTGCTTCAAGGAGCATCACAGGGGAACTACATTCAGATCAGGGGGCTAAGGAATGTGTACTGAGGAGTCTCTCCATGACAAATAACAGAAAGGCCATGGGGAGTAGTTTATGCCAAGAGGAGGGATGGATGGAAAAGACACTGGGGTATCGCAGGGAAGTAAGCAAGAGCTGACAATCGGCCTTGGAGACGGCTTTGAGGGCAGAGGGCGGAGGGCGGAGGGCGAGTCCCGGGGCTGCCTCTTCCTCTTCCCCTGAACTCCAACCAGCCTCCTCCTCTCCCACTGGAGACCACTCTGTCCACACACCAGAGGACAGGATTGAGAGCCAAGTAGCTCTCGGACCCAAAGACAGAGAACCCTCCCCAGCACCCCCAGGTGGGAAGACCTCGGCGAGGACTCGACTGAGCAGAGAAATGGGATCTTGTCCCGTTGGCCCAGCCAGGTGAGGGCCTGTCCCTCTCGCCACACAGCAGGGCTGCTGCCCAAAGAAGAAAGAGTGATGCGAGGGTGACCATCAGGAGACGTTTTTGAGGAGGAAATATTTAAAGCGATAGGAGACCTAAGGGATCAGTAAGATTGAAGCAGGGAATGAGTGAGGAAGGGATGTGCAGAGCGCACAGCAGCATGGAAGATGCGGGATCCGCAGTCTCCCCAGGGCGCTTCACTTCCCCACCCGCCCCAGGCAGAGGAGGCAGAGGCGGCAGAGGTGGCAGAGGTGGCAGAGGCGGCCAGTGTTCAGCATGAAACAGCGGCTGCCAGTGGAGAAGTTCTTTGAGAAGAAACACTAAGGGACCTCTGGTGAACGACAGAGACACTGGCGACCAAACTGAATCTGCAGGAACGACCAGTGCAGGGGAGGCTCACGAACCTCGGGGCCGAGGACCTCAGGTGCAGCGAAGGGGCGGGCAACCAGGCCAGGGACCCCACGCTGCGCCCCAGGACAGGGGAGCTTTGAGGCGGTGAGAAGCGCAGCCTTGCTCTGGAGGACACTGGTCTGCCAACCAGGTCAAGGATGCTGGACTCAGCCTCCTCCTTCCCAGAGACTCTCCAACACCCACACTGCACCTGCTGGCGGGGCTCCTGCGGCCCAGCCGGAAGCAGGCACCGAACAGACGCTGAGGCCGTGAGGCAGCTCTGGGGCAGGCCCCCCTCCAGGGTCACCCTCAGGGGCCTGTCCTGAGCCATCAGGTCTCTCCCCTGGAGACCCAAACTATCACTCTCCCTGTGACCCCCGGGCCAGGTCCCACTCCAGTATTTCCGCCCTTGGAAGCTGGAGACAGACCCCGTATTTGCTGGAAGGCTCCACATGTACACAAGGGCACCCCATCTTCCCTCCTGTTCCTGCCCCCTTACACTGATTCCTCCTCTTACGTTCCCAACAGGAGTCATGGCCGTTCTCCTCCACCCTCTTGCAAAGCCAAAAAACTTGGGGCCATCCTAAGCCTCCTCCCATTCTCTGTGTCCCCCCACCCCCATTCCCATCTAGTCAGCCACAGAGTCACCAATGCGGTCATCAGAACAACGGGTATCGATTGCGTGCTTGCGACAGGTCGAGTACCACGCTGTCTATTGGGTAAACACATGGCTTCTCTCAGCTATGAGGAGACAGACATTAAACAAATAAACATACAGATTAATACATGTTTGTATGTTCTGTTATTAGGAAGGAAAAGCATAGGGTGCTTTAAGGAGTATCGCAGGAGAACTACATTCAAATCAGGGGGCTAAGGAATGTGTACTGAGGAGTCTCTCCATGACGAATAACAGAAAGGCCATGGGAAGTAATTTAAGCCAAGAGGAGGGATGGAAGGAAGAGAGACTGGGGTAATGCAGCGAATCAAGCAAGAGCGGACATTCAGCCTTGGAGAAGGCTTTGAGGGCAGAGGGAGGAGGGTACAGTGCGAGTCGAGGGGCTGGCACACCATCTGAACTGTGCCTCTGCCTCTTCTCCGTACTCCAACCAGCCTCCTCCTCTCCCACTGGAGACCAGCTCTGTCCACACACCAGAGAACAGGATTGAGAGCCAACTAGCTCTCGGACCCAAGGACAGAGAACCCTCGCAGCACCCCCAGGTAGGAAGACGTCGGCGAGGACTGGACTGAGCAGAGAAATGGGATCCTGTCAGGGTGGCCCAGCCAGGTGAGTGCCTGTCCCTCTCGCCACACAGCAGGGCTGCTGCCCAAAGAAGAAAGAGTGAGCCAGGGTGACCATCAGGGAGTCTTTTTTGAGGAGGCAATATTTAAAGCGACAGGAGACCTAAGGGATCAGTGAGATTGATGCAGGGAATGAGTGAGGAAGGGATTGCAGAGCGCACAGCGGCATCGAAGATGCGGGATCTGCAGTCTCCCCAGGCGCCTCACTTCCCCACCCGCCCCAGGCAGAGGCGGCAGAGGCGCACAGTGTTCAGCACAGAACAGCGGCTGCCGCTGGAGAAGTTCTTCGAAGAGAAACGCTAAAGGACCTCTGGTGAACGATGGAGACACTGGCGACCAAGCTGAAACTGCAGGAGCGACCAGTGCAGGTTTGGCTCAGGAAGCGAGGGCCGAAGAGAAATTCTTCGAGAAGAAACGCTAAGGGACCTCTGGTGAGCGAGGGAGACACTGGCGACCAAGCTGAATCTGCAGGAGCCACCAGTGCAGGGGCGGCTCAGGAACCGCGGGGCCGAAGACCGCAGGTGCAGCGACGGGGTGGGCAGCCAGGCCAGGGAGCCCACGCTGCGCCCCAGGGCAGGGGAATCTGGCTGCTGCTCCTGCGCTTGAGCCTGTGAACCCCGAGTTCCAGGGGGGGGGGCGTGAGCTCCTCTCCCCACCTGCATTCCCTGAGGATCCAGAGTCCTCTGCCAACCCTGTGCCCCCCGCTGGCTCTCTGCTCTATGGGGCTCAAGTTTCTCCAGCCCCCACTCCGCGCAGCCCCTTGCAAGTCTCCCCAGAAGCAGACCCTGTGCCTTCAGCTGCAGCCAGGCCTGCTGGCCCTCTGGGCAGAGCTACCAAGGCACATCCCCACTGCACCACCTCCAGCTCCAGTGCCAGCTCCAGCTTAGGCCAGATTCTTGCCTCAGGGCTCCTACGCCTTGAGTTTCTCCCCCAACCCTTTCATGACCCCTGAATTCCCAGAGCTGTGCTCAGCCAAAGGCCCCTTGGAGAGCCACCTCTCCGGGGACTGCAAGCGCCAAGTGCCTGCGGGGTCACGAAGGAAGAGCTTAGCCGCGTGAGGCAGGGCCGCAGAGGGAAGGAGGCGGCGCGTTCAGCAACCTGCAGGCCACGCCAAGACTCGGATTGTCCTCCTAGTGCCAGCGAGAGGTCACGGAAGGGACACCAAAAAGGAACCCGATCTTGTTTGTATTTTCAAATATCACTTTGTCGAGGGGATTGTCAAGGAACAAAAGGTTAAGGACTTCTGTTAGGAAGACGGTTGTGCGGGAGGTCAGGCAAGGAAGGCTGGTAGCCCCGCCTCAAGAGATAAGAAGAAGAAATAGAAAGAGTGGCTCTCCCTTAGCCATCGGGGGTTATGTTCCAAGACCCCCAGTAAAAGCCTAACACGGCAGGAGGCCTTGAGTCCTATATGTACTATGTAAAGTGGTACCTCGAGATATGAGTGCCCTAACATACGAGATTTTTTGAGATACGAGCCGCCGAGCGAGCAATTTTTGCTTTGAAATACGAGCAACAGTTGAGATAGGAGTCATCGTGAGGATCGGCCGGCTGCACACGACCCACCAGTTTACCGCGACTCGAGCGTCTCATACTTTCCCACGCCTCGAGGTTACGGAACGAATTAAACTCATATCTCGAGGTACTACTGTATTTGCTCTGTACATACATACACACACCGGTGGTCAAGTTTATCAACTAGGCACAGGAGGAGAGGGACGTAGCAATAATAAAAGAGAACCATTCTACCGGTATCCTAGAATCAAAGTCGCGCGAAGGTGGTCTCTCTCTCCCTCTCGAGACCTCGTTGTGCTGTGCTCCCCTTTTCCCGTAAAGAAAGCACCTACGGCCTCGCTGTGGCACTTCGGGGTCACCGGCATCACTGCTCTGGCATGTCGGGGCCGTTATTAAGTAAAATAAGGGCGATGTAAATACAGACCCTGTGGGACTGAGCCAGTCGCGCTGATGAGGGATACGGGTACACGTGACGGACAGGTGAGCCGTACACACAGTAGATCTGCCAGGCACAGCTCAGGATCGGAGGGTCGGGGTGCTGGGCGGGCAGGCCCGGAGGCACTGCCAGGGGCGGAGGCTGCAGGGCGCCCTGCTCCGGAGCCAGGAGCTTCAGCGCCGCTTTCTCGCAGACAGACGGCGCGTGCCCGGCCCTCTGGCCGGCACAAAGGCCTCCTTTCTTAGCGGAGTGACCGGGCCATTGTTCACGGATGGTGAGCTACGCGAAGCCAAGGAGAGGCTGGGGCCAGGGGGGGGGGGGTAGAGGGAGAGGGACAGAGAGCCAGGATCCCCGGAGCTGTCACCGAGGCAGCATATGTTAGACGTGCAGGACAGATATCTCCGAGCCAGCCGCCGGCCGCGACGAGAGGACACGACTCCTTTGACGAAACGTGTTTTACTTCCAATGAAGCTCTCAGCAGACCCAGGGGTTGGATCAGGCAGAGGCACCTGGACCCCCTCTGAGGTTTCTGCGTATCGAGTCTGTGTTTGTGCCTCGGAGGGCAGTGCAAACTCTCCTTGGGGACAGGGAGATGCACAATATCCTCGACAGCTGTGCACATAGGAGGACGCGCTGAGGGGTGAATGAGCGAGGCAAAGGCGACAGAGAAGGTTGAACCCCGTGTGTTTAGATGAAGGGAGAGAGGTTTCCCTCAGGCATTGCCAATAGCATTCCTGGTATCACTTTCTCCAGGGTGACAGGGAAAGGAAAATCTATACTGGGCATGTTGCTTTAAAACAGTGGTTCTCAACCTTCCTAAGGCCGCGACCCTTTAAGACACCTCCTCATGTGGTGGTGACCCCCACCCATAACATTATTTCCGTTGCTACTTCATCACTGTAATTTTGCTACTGTTATGAACTGTCATGTAAATATCTGATAGGCAGGATGTATTTTCGTTGTTACAAATTGAACCTAATTAAAGCATAGGGATTCATCACAAAAACAATATGTAATTATATATTGTGAAATATTTATTTCTAATTGCACCAGAGGGAGCAGATTGGAGATGCATGATTTGGGGTTATTTCGTTGGTGTATTTTGTTAATATTTAAAAAATATATATTTGTATTGGTTTCAGAGAGGAAGGGAGAGGGAGAGATAGAAACATCAATGATGAGAATCATTGATCGGCTGCCTACTGAACACCCGCTACTGGGGATTGAGCCCCGAGACCCAGGCATGTACCCTGACCGGGATTCTAACCCTCATGACCTCATCCAACCCTAATTCCATCCCAAAGGGTCCACCTCCAACTACCATCACTTGGGGGACTGTACCTGGCTGCGGACAGGGCTCACTAGACTTAACAATTCCTGATATATCATATCTATATTTATTGGTCTGTATTATGTTTATTTGTATATATTATCTTTTTTCTCCATCGTACCAGAGATCTTAATTTTTTTCTTTTTTTAAATAATTTTTTAAAATATATTTTATTGATTTTTTACAGAGAAGAAGGGAGAGAGATAGAAAGTCAGAAACATAGATGAGAGAGAGAGACATCGATCAGCCGCCTCCTGCACTCCCCACAGTGGAAATGTGCCCACAAGCAAGGTACATGCCCCCGACCGGAATCGAACCTGGGACCTTTCAGTCCACAAGCTGACGCTCTATCCACTGAGCCAAGCCGGTCTCGGCAGATCTTAATTTTTTTTGAAAGACCCAGGTTTTAGGTTACTAATCTTTTCTGATGTTGTAATTGTCACTCTCTCTTTCACTGATCTCTGCTCTGGTTTTTATTATTTCCTACTATCTTATTTCTTCGAAGTTGGCTCTCTTGCTGTTTTTCATTTTCTGAGTTGGTGGCTTAGCTCATGCCCCACCTTTTTTTTTTCCATTCTAATAAATGTCCTCAACACATTTTTTAAAAAGTTTTACAGTGTTTCCTTGTCAGTTCTAATTCGTTTGTTATTCTTTAGGAGCTAGTGTTTAACCCAAGGGACGCTCTTTAGTTTCTGACATACCCATGTGTTTAAAAACAAAATCGTTTTGTTACTGATTTCTCATTTTCTTGCACATGTTAGAGAACATAGCTGGCATGATGCCAATTTGGTGGCTTAAGGACTTAATACGCGGGCAGGTTTGTAAACATTCCAGGTGTGCTCAAAAGAACAGCGCACTCTCGGTGGATGGCGAAGACCAGACACAGGTGATCTTCCCTCTCCTCCTCATCAAGCAGGGAAAGCAGGTCTTTGGTTTTTTTTTTTTTAAGATATATTTTTGTTGATTTCAGAGAGGAAAAGAGATTAAAAATAATGAGGGAGTATCATTGATCAGCTGTCTCCTGCACGCCCCCCATTGGGGATTGAGCCTGCAACCCGGCCGGGTACGTGCCCTGACCAGGATCGAACGGTGACCTCCTGGTTCACAGGTGAACGCTCAACCACTGAGCCACACCAGCCAGGCAAAAGCAGGTTTATGGAAAGATGTGGAGCTGGGGCACCTGAAATCCCTTTGCCATCAGAGTTCTCCAACCTTCTGGCAGGAGGGGGATTCAGGTCTTCAGTGGAGGTTTGAGGTCAGAGAGCAGACACAGGAGGGCAGAGTGTGCAGGCTTGAATTCTGGGTGTTGGGCTGTTCTCAAGAGGGTCCCTATTCACTAATAACCTCTGGCAAGCTCCTTCCTCTCATGTTCTGAACTGTAAAAACTGGGGTCATTTTATCTGCCCGGCCTAAATACCAGGGCTGTGTGAGTCCCCGGGACGCTGTGTGGGTGAAAGAGCCAGAAACGGGGCCAGACCGAAGTCTCTCTCCACACGCCTTCGTTCTGCGCCCTCCATTGAAGAGGGGTGACCCAGGCTTTAGACCCCGTGTGGTGAAAGTAGAAGCTCGGCTTTGAACTCCGGGGTTTTTAGGGTCTGAGGCCATCTGCTCCCTTTCCACTTGCTATGGGTTTGGACCTGCTCGGCTCTGCTGAGCACAGGCCTCTTTGAATGATGATCCTGTTAGAAGGATATTTGATTTAACGATGTGTAAGCTGGACTGGGATTTAGCTGTTAATGTCTCCAATTTTTTTTACAGTTGCCGTTGAGAATTTTATAACCAGTTTTATGCTTATAATAATACTGGTGGCCCAGTGCACGAAATCCGTGCATATTAAAAGGGGATTAATTAGAGGAAGTCATTTAATATTTCTATTTGCCCTTTCTCTATAATAGAAGTGTCAGAGATGAAAGGAAATTAGTAAAATGTATATGGAAACCTTCCTCCTGTCAGAGTCTGGGGTGTACCATGGGACCCAGAGTCAAGTCCCTGCCCACCCACATGCACCTCAAAATCAGGTGAGACCCAGACCAGGCTGCTCCCTCTCCCATTGGGTTAAATCCCGCTGGGCAGGGAATGTAGCGGTGGGGGCATACCTTGAGGTCCCCAATCAAGCCCTGCCAGGTGGGGGACATGGCCTGAGATCCCCTGTCAAGCCCTGTTGAGGTGGGGTGCATGGCCTGAAGTTCCCTGTCAAGCCCACCCAGGCAGGGGGGCACAGCCTGAGGTCCCCTGTCAAGCCCCACCCCTGGGGGCAGGGGAGGGCATAGCTTCAGGTCCCTGCTGATTGCTCATTAAGGATCCTTATGGGAACTTGGCCTCAGCTGTGGGTGCAGCCATCTTTGTGAAGGAGTGATGGTCATTAGCATATTCCCTTTTTATTAGATAGGATTCTCAGTGTCTAAAAGAGCAGCTCAGTAACTGATGCCTTCTGTGCATCTCAGTCTTGGACAGGAGGAGGAAGAGGAGGAGGAAGAAGAGGAGGAAAGAGAATATGAATATGGTTGAGTCTTTATAGAACTCCTATAAGTGAAATTTCATTCATAAGAGTTGCGTCTAAGCACATTTTTAGGTTCTGAAGAGAGACACACACTAGCTGTTCATGCTGCTTTTCCGAGGAAACGCACTTAGAGGTTCATTTGCTCCGCCATTTGCAAGTCTGTTCAGGCTAATATCCACACAGGCAGCCTCCGAGACATATACAGCAAATTCATCAACAACTCTTCCCTGAGAGCGGCCACTACCACCTCCAGCTGCCCTCCCGCTGCCCCGGACACTCCTGAACTGCCCCAGGTCCCCGCGCTGGTCGCGTATTCATTCAGCACACCCAGCAATGGCACCCGGTCCAGCTCCAGAGGCAGTGTGGGCTGCGCCCGAGATTGTGGGTTCTGGGCCTTTAACTGGGGTCGACATTCTAGCTGAGCAGCTGTGAGGCCTTGGATAAGTGGCTCTTCGAAGACCAACTGGAAATACCCCCCCTTTTTATCTTATTGCTGCAAATAGCTGTACTTCTCCCTTGAACTTGATAGTATACAGACACTAGGAATCTCGAAAACGGGGTGACTTTCCCCTGGCTGTTGACTACCACACAAAAGCTCGGAGTGAACTAGGCACGTGGCTTCTCTCCGGTAACCGGGACTCCCTGACAACAGCAATCTGTTGGCAATGCTAGACGTGATGGCACCGATACGCGCTGATCGAGTTTGGCCACTCCCGCTGTCCCCAGAGCCCAGCTGGGTCTCTACAGCCGCTTGTGGAGGTTTTGTCTGTTTGTCCAGCCTCAGTGTCGTGGGGAAATGGGAGGAGGACTGCAACAGGAAAACTGCCTGTCCCCTAAGTGCACCCGTTTAGGGGCCCAGCTCCTTCAGTTCACAAACGTAGCCTGGTCCCCCACCCTCCAAGACGCGCCAGTTGGGTGAGAGTCAAGATGGAGCCCCCCGTCAGCTACACACTGTCTAGAACAGCGGTTCTCAACCGGTGGGTCGCGACCCCCTTGGGGGGTCGAAGGACCCTTTCACAGGGGTCACCTAAGACTATTGGAAAACACCTATTTCCCATGGTCTTAGGAACCAACACACGCTCCTCGGTGTAGCAAAGTGTAGCAATGTAGTTTACTGTTGTCCTATGAAGACTGTTACCCATGCTACACCACGATTCCAGACAACATTTCATTTATTTAAAATTAGAAATAAGTATTTCACAATATATAATCACATATTGTTTTTGTGATGAATCCCTATGCTTTAATTATGTTCAATTTGTAACAATTAAAATACAACCTGCCTATCAGATATTTACATGACAGTTCATCACAGTAGCAAGATGACAGTGATGAAGTAGCAACGGAAATAATTTTATGGTTGGGGGTCACCACCACATGAGGAGCTGTCTTAAAGGGTCGTGGCATTAGGAAGGTTGAGAACCACTGCTCTAGAATCAGCGCTTTCCCTCATTAGCTCTGTCTCTTCCCACCTCCTTCACTGGTGGAGTGTTTTTTCATGGGGCTCCTTCCGCTCCTCCCACTATCATAGTCCTTCCTGCTCCCTGGCCTCCGCCAAGCCTACCTGAGTGCATCACACAAGCCTTCGTCCTTTTGAAAGTTCAAGAAGAGAGGTTGCGATGCCAACACCTTTCCTCCCAGGCCCTTGCAAAGTCCTGGAGACCCGAGGCTGAAGTCCAATGTCAGAGATGTGTTACAACCCGCCGGTCTCTAACGCTCACTTCTCCCGCATCTCAGCCGCAGGCTGCAGCCCAGCCAAAGACCCGCCCTCACTTCTTCCCCGGAAGTCTCCCTCACTGCACCCAACCGCAGTCCTTGTTTGTCTGCAATGTCTGAGCCCACATTCAGCTCGTCTATCTGCCCATGAGGTACAGCCCTCAGAGCCGGTTCCCCCTGCAGCACCCCTGGCATTGCTGGGGAGCCTGCATTTTTTTATTTGTAAAATCTGATCGCTCCCAGAAATCTCAGCGGGGAGGGGGAGGAAAGGCACAGGTGTGCTCCCTGCAGGGAGTGCTCTGCATCCTCCTCCTGGGGTGCTAAGGGTGGAGAGTTTAGGGGAGGCCCCAGGTGTGTCCACTCAGGGTGTGGTCTCCACTGACTGATGACCTGCTGCCCCTCTGCTGGCCCATGATCCCATGCAGCTGGGCCTGGTGGCTGGTTTGATTGCTTAACTGGGCCTGGGGCTGAACTACAACTGAGGCCTAGATGTTATGTCTAGGAAAGAAGGGTCAGGGGGTCCCAGCCCAATGGCCAGCGACCCACTAGGCCAGGAAAGGTCCTCCTACAATTGATCGTCCATTGCTAGGATGGCCGGTCCTTCCAGGAAGTAGACCGTGGACTCGGGAACCGGCTCCAGACGTGGGCAATCAGATTTTACAAATACAAAAATGCAGGCTGCCCAGTTAGGCTTGAATTTCAGACAAAGAGCACACGCAGCTCAGGATGAGCGGGGCCGGGGATGTCTCAGGCCACCCCATCTCCAGGCCTCGGAGCTGCTGCCCAGCCCATGTGGCATTCAAGGGAGCCGCAGGCCTGTGGGAACTCTGGGCCTGTGCCCCAGCCTGGTGCCCGAGAGGCAGGCCCGGGTCACACACCACTTCCCGGTGGGCTGCGTGGCTGTGCATCACCCCCCTTGGGAAGGAGAGAACCCGAGTCAACACCCCTGGGCTTTCCAGGAAGAGAGGGGAGGAGGCTGGCTCCTGCTTTTAGGAGCAGGGCCCGGCCCCAGGGCGAGATCTTGGCGCTCCAGGTCTCCCCCTGTTTTTCTTGGAGAATCACCCCGGGAAGTGGGGCTCTTGGAAGAAGTGGGAAGCTTTTCTCCCTCCGCGGAGCACTTTATAGGGTGGTTTCATCGCTCTAAGCGCTAATGGTGTTTGTTAAAGGAAGAGGAGGCGCAAGCTGGAGAGCAGCCGCCAGCCCAGGAGCCAGGAGCCCACAAGGCGGCCGGCCAAGGGCTTTCTTTCTCTGGCTGCGGCGCCTGCAGGGAGGTCGCTGACCCGAGCAGCCTCCCGGGGCCCAGGACAGGCAGGGGTTTCCGGTCCTTCCAGGCCCCACTGATCCCCAAAGGAATGATAATAAAAATTCCTTCCCCTTCAGAGCGGACTGCGTGTTTTTTTTTTTTTTTTTAGAGGCATTTCTCAGTAGCTCTTCGAGCAGGTGCGAGGCAGGGAGCCCGAGCAGAGGGAGCCGTGACTTCCCTGGAATTAGGAGCCCGTGAGGAATGGAGCCGGGACCCAGACCCAGGCGCCTGGGCCCCGGTCCAGAGATCTTTCCAAGGCGGTCAGAGGCCTCGAGAACCGGCCCGTGTGTCTGACCAGACCTTGACTTCAGCAGCCTCAGGGCTCGGGTTCTAGCTAGGGAAGGACTCAGAGCCAGACCCCAACCGGAAGAGAACACGGATTCGGTACGTCTCAGAGGCAGAGGGAGTAATTCCGAGAAGACATGGGCTTAGGGAAGGAGTTATGGAGGTGCAGGAAGGCCCATCGAGGCTGGGGAGCGAGAAGCTAAGGGTAAGGAGGCTTGGGGAGCATCGGGAGAAGGGAGAGGAGCAGGAGAGCACTGGCGTGCTGGCTGGAGGGAGCGCACTGGGGCCTGGCTCCTGAGGGCTTTAAGGGCCGAGAGTTTGGGGGCGGTCCCCAGGAAAGGGCTCGATAGAATATTTCCAGGTGTGTCCTTTTAGGGTTGCGGTCTCCGCTGATGGATCGGCCTGCACCGGGGCAGGGCAGGGCCAGGCGGGGCGAGGGGGGGGCATTATTCCATGCAGCTGGGCCCGAGGTCAGCTGGGGCTGGTTTTACTGCTTACCTGGGCCTGGAGCAGAAATACAACGGAGAGATACATGTTATCTCTGGGGAGGAAAGGTCAGAGGGTCCCGCCCGCATGACCAGGGAAATGCTGGGGGCGGAGAAGTCACCCCGGGGCCTGCCCCATTGTCCTGGCTCTGCTCACGTCCCTCTCTAACTGCCGCCTGCAGGTCTTTCTTCCAGGTGGCGGGGACAGCCATCTGAGCTCTGAGCATGGCGACCAGGTGCCTAGTTTACTCAGGGACCAGGGCTAAAATCCAGGCCGCTCTGGACAGACGGGGATGGCTGGTCACCTACTTGTGAGGCCTCCGGGACGCCCCCTCCCAATGAGGCTGTGGCCTGGGACAAGCAGGAAAGAAGGTGCTGAGACTTGGGAGCCACGGAGTCTCACTCGGGTCTCTGCCCGCCTGACCTTCGGCCTGGCGTCCCCTGCCTTCCCCTGGCTCTCTTCCATCCCTCGCTCACTCCCCGCTTCAGCTCCCTCTACATCAGCGGTTCTCAACCTGTGGGTCCCGGGTCACTCAAGACCATCAGAAAACACAGATATTTACAGCGGTACCTCGAGATATGAGTTTAATTCATTCCGTAACCTTGAGGCGTGGGAAACTATGAGACGCTCAAGTCCAGGTAAACTGGTGGGTCGTGTGCAGCCGGCCGATCTGAGCGATTACGCCAATCTCAAATGATGCTCGTATTTCAAAGCAAAAATCGCTCACTCGACGGCTCGTATTTCAAAAATCTCGTATGTTAGGGCACTCGTATCTCGAGGTACCACTGTACGTTATAATACATAATAGTAGCAAAATTACAGTTATGGAGTAGCAACGTAAAGACTTCTATGGTTGGGAGGTCACCATAACATGAGGAACCGTATTAAAGGGTCACGGCATTAGGAAGGTTGAGAACCACTGCTCCAGATCTTCTGACAGGATCTGGGGGTGTCACCTCTTCCAAGAGCACCCCAGCTCCCTGAGGTGGGGGCAGGCACCCTGGACACTCCCAGTGTATGATGACTTCATCACAGAATTTTGAGTCGAATTTGCTTATTTGCCTAGCGTCTCCC
This sequence comes from Lasiurus borealis, assembly GCA_004026805.1. Classification (NCBI taxonomy): domain Eukaryota; kingdom Metazoa; phylum Chordata; class Mammalia; order Chiroptera; family Vespertilionidae; genus Lasiurus; species Lasiurus borealis. The sequence goes on along the minus strand of PVJN01026378.1, from coordinate 15,642 downwards.
CGAAAATGCCTCTGTGCAGGCCGGGGCTGCATCTTCATTCATTCATTCATTCATTCATTCATTCCACGAACGCGAAGGGACTGCCTACCATGGGCTCCATCCCCAGGAGGGGGCATGTAGGAGGCACCTGATCCATATTTCTCTCTCTCTCTCCCTGTCCCCTTCTTCCTCTCTCTCTAAGAAAATTAATAAAAACATATTCTTTCTTTTTTACAAAAGGTATGCCCACTTGGTTTGTGGCAGCAACGTGCCACGTGAAAATGTCCACCCGAAGGAGAAACGGATTAGATGTCTCGGGAATGCAGAGTATTTGGCTGCGGGCGCCTCACACCTCATTTCCTCGCTGCTTTGCGAACAGGGTGGCTTCGGTATCCGCCTCGAGCTCCGATTTGGCTCCCTGCACGCGCCCTGGGATGCCAGGCGGTCGGAGCCAGGAGAGAGCAGGGCGCAGAGAGAGGCTGCTGGGCAGAAGGAGGAGGGCTGGCTTCTCATTTACCAGCCTGGGCTCTGGGCCGTGTGCTGCCGGGTGGGTGAGGCGGAGTCTGCCTCTGCAGATAGCGAGCCCGCTCCCTGATACCCGGCATTCCTAAGATTCCGCCAGGTATTTGCAAGCTTTGGGTACGTTTACAGATTAAAAAGTTATCTGACGGCTAAAGAAAAAAGAGAGAGAGAGAGAGAGAGAGAGTCCAGCAGCAGAGTCCTGGGAGAGAAGGGCTTCGGATACACAGCACAAAGCTCGGCCCTGACAGCTCGCAGGCCCCTCGGGAATTCTGCTCCTCAGAAGTTAATCCCCGCGTCCCAGCAGCACTTTCATCTTCAGAGACGCGCAACACGCCACGACTGCGCCCTTTTTTCACTTATCGGCTGGTAAACCATTCCCCAGAAAAGGGAGGATTTTCTGGTTCAAGGAGGCACGTCTCCTTTCCCCTGTTCATATTTTACAGTGGTTCTCAACCTTTTTTTTAATGCTGTGACCTTTTAATACAGTTCCTCATGTGGTGGTGACCCCCAATCTTAAAATTATTTTCGTCGCTACTTCATCACTGTCATTTTGCTACTGTTAGGAATCATCATGTAAATAGCTGTGTTTTCTGTGTTTTAGGCTCTACAGCAGCGGTTCTCAACTTGTGGGTCGCGACCCACAGGTTGAAAACTGCTAGCAAGGTCGCCTAAGACCATCGGAAAACAGATATTTACATTATGATTCATTAACAGTAGCAAAATTACAGTTATGAAAGTAGCAACGAAAATAATTTTAAGATTGGGGGTCACCACCACATGAGGAGCTGTGTTAAAAGGTCACAGCATTAAAAAAGGTTGAGAACAAGAACAAAGCTGGTCAGCGTCTCTTAAGCAATTTCCTTCCTTTCCAGTTTCTAGATGAAAGCAAACCTTCTAGTTGTCACAGGCTCCTCTCTCTCCCCCTGGCTTCCCGCTCCCAGGGAGTTGCCAAGCATTGGGGGTGCTGTCCTCCCTACTTTTTTTTTTTAATATATTTTATTAATTTTTTACAGAGAGGAAGGGAGAGGGATAAAGAGCTAGGAACATCGATGAGAGAGAGACATCAATCAGCTGCCTCCTGCACACCTCCAACTGGGGATGTGCCCACAACCAAGGTACATGCCCTTGACTGGAATCGAACCTGGGACCTTTCAGTCCGCAGGCCGACGCTCTATCCACTGAGCCACACCGGTTTCGGCGTACATCTCTTACCTCCGTCCCGCCTCTTCTCTCCCTCCGGCTGCTGCTTCCCTAGCTGGCCTCCCGGTTTCCTGTCCGGCCTCCTCCACGCTGTCGTTGCCATCCACCTGACAGACATGTTCATCTTTCTTCAGTGCCTGGGGCCCAGGAGGGGCTGAGGATGTGGTCCCCAAATTCTGAATTTTCTACCACCTTTTCCAGAACTCTACAGGCACTCCTGACCCTGCACATGGAGTCTGAGCTCTTTGGCCCACCCCCGGAAGCCCACCCTCATGTCACTCAGCCCATGTTACTGTCACCCTCCTGGATCTGCCATTCCGGTGCTGCCCAGCTTCTTGTCCTTGGTTCACGCTCCTCTCTCTCTCCGTGCGATGCTCTGTCTCCCTGAAGCTGCCTGTCCTGCGAGCCCAGGCTCGGTGGCCCCTCCTTCTTGAAGCTGTTTCTGATCCTGTGCAGGTAGACACACCGTCTCCACGCCCTCCACTCCCTGAGCACTTACGTTGCTCTTTCTTGTGTAGAGAACTCACTGTCATTTAAGCACACGTCGTCTGAGATGGTTCACATTTGGAGAATGACATCGGGGTCTTCATGCAGTATGTAAGGTGCACATCAGTGTGCCTGGCACTAGCAGGTATTCAGGGAATGCTGGTCTCCCCTTTTGCATCGAGCTTTTTCCAAAATGACCCACTAAAATCCCTAAAGAAACTTTTCTTGAGAAACCCAGGGGTTTCACAGTGGAGGCTCTCTGCTTACCTGAGAGCCAGTGGCAGGAGGGAGCAGAACACATCCGACCTGGGGTCTATCACGCAGTACCTCAGTGATCTTAGAAAATTTACTTCTTCATTTTCCTTCCAAGTAGAATAGCTATAATAAGGTAGAAGTTTAATATCCTTTAATGTAATAACCCATTGGTGGGCAGGTGGTTGAGGACAGGGAAGAGACTGTTCTTTGAGACCAGCCAGGGACCCGGGTTTTTTTTGTCTCATTATTCTAAGGCTGTGCAGCTGAACTCAAAGCTTACTCACCAGCCCTTTAGCCACATCTATTTCCAGTTCCCAGGAAAGTGGAGGAGACAGGAAATAGCTCCCTTAGTAAGGGCTTCACCTCAAAATTGCACGTATCCCTTTAGTTCCAATCCTGTCGACTAGAACTTAGTCACGTGATCACACCTAGCTGCAAGGGAGGCTTAGGAAATATTTACCAGACCTGAGCACTTACTGATTCTTCCATCATCCTATTAAGAAACATTTTAAAAGAATGAATGTGGAGGGGACAAGTGCCAGTTTTTGCCACATCTACTTTACGAAGTTGTTGCAAAGATTGGGAAAGCTTTAGGTGCCCAAGATTATGGGCAGCAAAATCAATATTTGTTCCTCCTGACTTGTCTCAGTATTTCCCACTTGCCCTAGCAGCCTTCCACACAGCAAGCAAGTTCTCCCTATATTTTTGATGACCGAATGTTCAAATGAATGAGCTCTTTTTGCAGGCCCGGCATTTCTAACTACATAAGAAAGCCCGTTGTCATTTGCTTATTTATTGCTGTTGGATGAAAGCTGGCTGCTCAAGTAGTGTACTGATTAACGGATAAAGAGCTTTCTGTCTACATCAACCATCTGCCAAACTAATAGAATTACCCTGAGTACCTCTAAGCCTTAAAGATCCCCAGACGAGGAGGACTACATTATTAAGGATTTGGGACTTAGTGTGAGATTGCTAAACTCTGTTTTATGGGGGTGCCTGCTGTTTCTCCGGAGAGCAGACAGAAAGAAGCGATCCACACCAGCCCCTCACATTCTTTGGTTCGAGCGCGCAGGCTTGGGTTGTCTCCAGGGACTAGGATGGAGAAGGGGATGGGCAGAAGGTCCTAGGAGAAGCTGAGCGGGGCTGTGGAGTGCTCCAGCTGAAGGTCACGGCGGCCTGTGAACCCTGGGAAAAGCACACAGACAAAGGTCTGCACCAGATGGGAAGTGGGGAGCTCACCTGGCAGGAATAACCCTGGGGATCAGCTGTGGTGAGTTTGAGCCTGTTGCTTTCTTTAGGGGAGTCCCAGACTCCTTTGCAGGAATGTGCTTAAGCAGTGACTCAACCAATGACAGAATGCCCGGGAATTGTCATTAAAAGCACCCCCTAGGGCTCTGGAACACTGAGCGGCCTAAATAGAAAAGCAATTTCTGGATGTCGAGAGGGAAGCCACGACTATCTCACTAGACACATGGCCCACGAGGAGTGGCCAGCCAATCAGCACCAAGGTGCTAACAGTCCAGATTCCCAGGACTCTCCTGGCGACTTCCTTTCTCTCTCCTCCTCGGCACTATCTCCTCCTTGGGGACAACTTCCCACTTCCTCCTCCAGTCCTTCCAAGTTGCTGAGTTAATATCTTCTCTTGAAACCTCAGAGTTCGTATATTGAAATATTTCCTGAAATTGGATGTGGTGGAATCATATGTGTGTGCGCACCTATATGTGTATGTTTAGGGATTTCTTGAAACATTTATTTACTCAAATAATGTTTTTGGGTTCTATGTCAAGGCATTGTGATACCAACATCCAGCAGTAAATAAAACAGACTATGTACCCACCTTGATGAGCAAAGAAATATTACATGGTGTGTGGGTGTCTATATATACACTGTGTATACACACACACACACACACACACACACACACACAGTGACTGTCACATAGTGAGTACCCAATAATGAGGTGCCCAATAAAAATGAGAGCTAACGTGTATTGAGTACTCATATGTGCCAAGTGTTCTTTAAATCTTTAATAATCCTAAAAGATAGGAACTATTATCGTCATTGACAGATGGGAAACTGAGGCACCAGAAAGAACACTGGTAAGAATTAGTCATGTGGGATTTAAGCCCCAACATTGACTCCAAAGCCTGAATCCTTTTTCTTCTTCTTGGAAATGGGCTCTTTACCCAAAGGCAGATACTCAAAATCAGCAGTTCTCAACCTGTGGGTCGAGACCTGTTTTCTGATGGTCTTAGGCTCTACAGCAGTGACCCACAAGTTGAGAACCACTAGCAGGGTCGCCTAAGACCATCAGAAAACACAGATATTTACATTACGATTCACCATAACACGAGGAACTGTATTAAATGGTCTCGGCATTAGAAAGGTTGAGAAAGGAAGAAATCTGGGGAGAGTTGGGTGCGGACAGGGCTGTGAGACTGTTTGACTGTGGGCCTGCGATGAGATTCTCCTCTTCCAGCTTTGCTGGTCTCAGACAGCGATGCTTCTGAGTGCATCGCGACGCCTACTGTAAGGGGACAGCAAACTCAGCCCCAGAGATCTTCCCGTAGGCCTCGATCCAAAGCCAAGGTCTTAATGTGATCCCACTCGCCATTGGTCTGACATCACCAAAAACCAAGTTCAGAAACTGATCGTTCAGACTATTGCGTTTATGAACTCACTAGGTTTCATACATGATCAGGGGGAAAATGGGATCCTGGCGGAGGAGGAGCTATAGCGGAGCTGGTGTACCTAAGACTGCAACCTCTCTGGAACACCCCTCACTGCACCCCACTGAAGGAAACCCCCCATCTACTCTACTGGGCTCCACAGAGCAAGGCTCACTCTCTGGCAAGCATTTGAACTCCATGCGGTCTGGAAGGCGTTCTGTGGACTTTGCGTAGAGAAGAAAGGAGCTGTACACAAGAACGGGCTGAGGATGACTGCAAAGACGAGAGAAACTGAGTTGGTGTGGACGCTGAGGCTGGGTGTGCTATTAATGGCTTTGTTTGTCGGTCTGATGAGTACCAGCTGGGATCTCCATCTAACTAGAGAAGGAATGAAGAAGATGGCCCTGTGGTGCAGTAGCCAATGTGCCACTTTGCTCAGAGCCCTCTGTCCTTGTGGCTGTCTGTGGTCGTGTCGGATCACGTTGGGCAGGAGGACAGATGGGTTTTTGAAGCAAACTCTGTGTGTGTGTGTTCTGTGCTAAGCAACGAAGAGGGAGAACGTAATAGACACCACGTGGAGCAGCTGCCTACGTCATAACAGCGCCCCCTTCTCTGAGGACAGCCCCTAAAACTCAGGGTGGGCCGGGACGTCTTTGTCTTTGTCTCTGTCACCCACCAACACGCTCCACCAGCACCAGTAGCTGCATGCGGTGGTGTGCCAACGGCCGGGTTAGGAGAGAAACCTTCCTGGCTGCCAGCAATGAGGAAGTCGGCACGGGATTTAAAAGCAATAATATAACGAACTGAAGTCCGTGTGCTTTTTATTGTCTCCACGTGCCGGCAATGCTCAACAATGTCCAGGATAAAGAGCCCCTTCCCGAAAAAAAAAAAAATAATAATCCTTTGTTGGCCTACGTTCTCAACAATCGCCACACTGCCGCTGTGTTTTAAACGTACGTGTCTAGCTTCCAACGAGCACGTTTTTTATTACTTACCTTTAGAACTTACATTCTACAGGACGGTGAACTGCAGGACTCCCACGTGCTCAGTCATGCAGTCCACAGAGTCAACACGCAGTTTGTTTCAAGTTCATCTTCAACAGTTGGGCATCGTTCGAGCCCACTTGGTGTGCCCAGCTCTGCAGTGCCACCATCTCCTTACCTCACGGCTCTAAAGAAGGAATCAGAGCACAGCGATCACCCACAGGGAGAAACAGAACTTGAATTACTTTCGTTTTGTCCTGTGGGGAGTGCCCAGAGGCGAGATGTTGGTCTGATGAGACAGAAGAAATCCAAGGAGCCGTGAGGGAACGGCTTGATGGTGACCAGCCCAGAGCGGGATGGCTGACAGGAAACCATGGCTGGGTCTAATAAGGTTAATGGTGGCCATTGTTCAGACATCTCATCTGATTTCTGTAAAACAAGACCTTGGGGAGATTTCACAAAAGAGAAAAAGATTAAGATGTTTGACGAAATTTCTATTTTACTAAACAAACGTTCAACGGTGTCAAATTGGAAAGCTCCTGGAATTAATAATACCTAAGACGCAGACATGAAGAGTATTGCAATTCCTTGAATTTATTGTGAAAAGGGATTTTTGGGGAATCTTTGCTAAATTTACCCTTGTTTTATATATTACTTCAGATGAAAGAAAAATTTTAAATTAAAATGAATAAAAACTGTTGTTTGGCCCACCATGAGCAGAGACAGATGGACCTATCTTACACTGCCTGTTGAACATGAATATGCAAATAGTAATTTTTGACAAAATTACTTAAGTTTATGGACGTTACAACTGAAAACAAATACTGAAATATTACTACTCATCCCTGGTGACACACCAGTATGCAAGTACAAATTTATTTCCCTTGTTTTCCAAAATGCACCATAAGGTAATAAAGAGTACTATTTCATTATCTTCTTTTCTTTCATTAGACTGCAGTAGGTGTTTTAGTTTGCATCTTGCTTTTAAAATGACATTTTATTAGCATGAATACACATACAAAGTTCAATAATAAACCTTTTTTCACCATGCTGCTTGTGTGCTGTCACTAGTACTAGCTGTATTTCATGATTTTTCCTGAAAATAACTTGGTTGAGGAGGATGTTAAAAACGATCCACTCCACCCTGGGCTGGTGTGGCTCAGTGGGTAGAGTGTTGGCCCTCACACAGAAGGGTCTTGGGCTCCGGTTCAATTTCCTGTCAAGGGCACATAACTGGGTTGCAGGGGTATAGTTCCCCATCTCCCCTCCCCACCTGGGTACCACTTCATGTCTCTCTCTCTCACATCAATGTTTCTCTCTCTCCCTCCCCCTCCTTCGCTCCCTTCCATCCTCTCTAAAAATCAATGGAAAAAATATCTGCAGGTGAGGAGAAATAAAAATCAATACAAAGATCTACTCCGAGTGTCTAATGTGCCAAGTAAATCACTGACCGGTTGGTAGGTCTGAGGCACATCCCTGGCCCGGCCGGGACCAATCAGCCCTGGCCATGTGACCCACTGTGGGCCGAGGGGCATGGGTCAGAGACAGGGACACTGAGCTGGGTGCAGAACCACACCAGAGCCCAGGTGCAGGGTCTGCTCCGGAGTCCAGAGCTGCCCTGCTCCGCCCTCCCACCGCTTCCTGGGGTGCAGCGAGAGACCCCGCATCGTCCCTGCAAACCTGCCTCCCGGGCGCCTTCAGAGGCAGGCTCAGCGCCCACACCGGGGACAACTGTCTTCGTGACTGAGCCTTCCGGGCTGGGGACCCGAACCCAGGTCCTGCTGCTCGGAGGCCTCGGAACCACAGAATGAGCCAACTCGCTAATGCAGAGCAGGAAGCTGTGCTGGCCCAGGAGAGGAGATGGGTATGAGCATCTTCTCAGCAGCGGCTGGAGCGGTCCCATTCTTTGGGGTTCTTTGCACCCCAGGCCCCAGTGCCATGCTGGGCTGTGCGCCCCGCCCTCTGGGTTGGCGTCGGGGAACCCTGTGCAGTTCCTGTAAGCCAGCGCGGCTCCTGACGCAGGCAGGCGCCGAGAGACAATGGGATCCTTTGGAGAAGAGCCCGGTGACATTTTCACACCAGGCAGGGCCCAGGCAGAGGCGGAAAGGAAAGCTGGGAGAGCGCTGCCAGCCAGGATGTGAAACATCCTCTTCCTCCTCCCCGCTCTGCCCCCCCCCCCGCCCCCCCCCCACCCTTTCCCTGCTCACTCTGCTCCCAGCCATAGTCTCCTCCTCAGAGTGGGGTTCACTCTGCTCCCAGCCATAGTCTCCTCCTCAGAGTGGGGTTCGGGGGCCTGGCCCTGCCAGAGGATGCCACAGACCTCCCTCCTGCAGCTCGAGGCTGATTGCCACTCTCTGTCCCTCTGCCTCCCCCCGCCCCGCCCCCAAGGGCTTGCCTCTCCCAGAGAAGGGTTCCCCTGCTGGGTGAGGGGTCTGAGGGGGGAGAGAAGGGAGCAGCACCTTTCCCTGGGACAGCGCCTGCCATCCCCACAGTCATGGTGCCAGGCAGGGTGGCCAGCTTCCTGACTCCTCCTGCTTTGCTTGTGTCTGAAAAAGGAAGAAAGAAAGCAGCAGCCTTGGCGGTTGTGGCTCCCTCCCCCTCTACTCTCCTCCCCGTCCCCCCCCCTTCCCCCACCCCCCTGTCCCCCCAACTGGGACCTCGTTTTCCACCCCAAAACAACTCAGACAGGAAGCCGGCTGCCGCTGGTCCCCGCATCCAAGATGCCAGGGGGAGGCTCTATTTTCACCCCAAACCTGGCTTCCTGGTGGGCACACAAATTGTCGCCTGTTAAAATAGCCACTAGGCAGCCGAGACCGGTTTGGATAGAGCGTCGGCCTGCAGACTGAAAGGTCCCAGGTTCGATTCCTGTCGGGGGCATGTACCTTGCTTGCGGGCACATCTCCACTGTGGGGCGTGCAGGAGGTGGCTCATCGATGTCTCTCTCTCATTGATGTTTCTGACTTTCTATCTCTCTCCCTTCCTCTCTGTGAAAAATCAATAAAATATATTAAAAAAAAATAATAGCCGCTCGGCAGAAACGGCGGCATCTGCTTAGGGGTGCATCCCATCGGGAGCTGGCCTGGCCGTCAAGCCACGGACGCTTCTAATGAGCGGGAAACAGCGCTCCGGGTGCGGCTCCCGCCTTTGGCCAGGCTCAGCAGCTCAACCAGAGACCCGGGACCTTTGGCTGCGGCCACCCCGCCCTCACCATCCCTCTGCCTCACTCTCTCCCAGTCCCAGGCCAGGAGCACTGCCCTCCCACCTGCCCACGGGCCCTCGTGAGTAGAGATAGATGGCATCAGTCAAGCCCAGGCCTGGGGGGCCTGCTCCCCGGTCCTCCCTCAACAAGGTGAGAGAGACACAAGTCTCAGGCTAATTGTTGTGCACCGTCCATGTTCCTATCCGCACCCCACCGCCCTTGCCCTTTCCAATCAAGATCAGAATCGCTGGGCCGCTTTCCACAAACGTGAAGAGCCGTGTCACAAACTCAGAGGCCCAGGGGAGCGGACAGGGAGCCATCAAAACAGTTGCCGGAGCGCCACTTGGCTCACGCCTCACCTCCCTGGGGTCTGGGGGAGGCCTTCCTCTCAGCGGGTCTCCCTGACTAGCCTTTCCAAGTTGCACCCCCAGCGTTCTCCACCCCACCCCCTGATGTATCTTCCTCCACGGCATGTGTCATGATGTTTACTATATAATATACAGTGGCACCTCGAGATACGAGTGCCCTAAGATATGAGATTTTTGAGATATGAGCCGTCGAGCGAGTGATTTTTGCTTTGAAATACGAGCAACAGTTGAGATAGGAGTCATCGCTCGGATCGGCCGGCTGCACATGACCCACCAGTTTACCACGACTCAAGCGTCTCATAGTTTCCCACGCCTCAAGGTTACGGAACGAATTAAATTCGTATCTCGAGGTACCACTGTATTAAAAAAAAAATCCTTACCTGAGGATATGTTTCCACTGGTCGAGAGAGAGAGAGAGAGAGAGAGAGAGAGAGAGAGAGAGAGAGAGAGAGAGAGGGGGTGGGGAGAGAGAGAGGGAGAGGGAGAGAGAAACATCAATGTGAGAGAGAAACATGGATCGGTTGCCTCCTCTGTGTACTCTGACTGGGGATTGAACCTGCATCCTGGGTATGTGCCCCAATGAGGAACTGAACCTCCAACACTTTGGTGCACAGAACAACGCCGCAACCAACAGAGCCACTGGGCCAGGGCTAGAATCTACTTGTTTTTACTTCCTGTCCCCCACTCTGTCCCCATATGGGGGCCACAAGGGCAAAGATGTGTCTGTTTTGTTCCCTGATGTGTTCCCCGAACTATTGGCCATAGTACATGCCCAGCACATACTCACTGTCTCACCCAAGGCCAGGCACGGCCCTAAGCACCTAGAGCAGCGGTTCTCAACCTGTGGGTCACGACCCCTTTGGGGATTGAACGACCCTTTCACAGGGGTCGCGTAGGACCATCGGAAAAGGCAGATATTTATATCACGATGCATAACAGTAGCAACATTTCATGGCTGGGGGTCACCACCCCATGAGGAACTGTATGCAAGGGTCGCGGCCTTAGGAAGGTTGAGAACTACTGACCTAGAGGTACGGAGGCAGTAACCCTCACCACACACCTGTGAGATCCTGATGATTATCTCCACTTCGCAGTGAAAAGGCTGGTGAGGAAGGAAGGGTGGAGGGTGACCCAGGCCTCAGACACAGGTGGTGCGGCCAGGCTCCTGCCACTTGCCTGCTTCTAACACCCTCGGCACCACCTGGGAGGGGCCGGTGGGAACAGGGACCACTAGAAGCATTTCATAAAAAAAAAAAAAAAAAAAAAAAAGAGTCCGTTGACCTTCATTAACCCCCAGGCCACCAGTGAGATGAGGCTCGCCCTGAAGTAGAACTGCAGCCAAAAACAGACTTTTATCGGTCGGGGCGGGACCAGAGGTTTATGGCAGAGCGATGGCCCAGCCAGGCCTTGGTGCCGGAGGACCCGCAGGTGTGTTTTGCTTGGCTGGTGGCCCTCTGTCCCGGGGTCTGTGCACTCACCCCTGGCACACTGCGTCTCACGGAGCCTGAGCATCTGTGAGCGGGTGCCGCCAGCTTCTCCGTGCCCAAGATCGGGCGCAGGCCCTCAGGTCAGATGCACCTCCGCTCTGCCGCTTCCTGCCTGGGTGGGCCGTGCACCATTTAGTGACTCTGCCTGAGTCTCCGTCTCCTTGTCAGCAGAATGGCATGGCGTCTAGCTTGGAGGGAGAATGAGATGGGAACAGGCGACGATAGAACAACACACACTGTGTTTGCACAGAGCATCCAACAGGTTTATGTCTTCGGAAAAGTGCCTTGCCAACGTGAGGGCCCATGCAAGTTCGCCGGGATGATATCTGTTAAATCAGCGGTTCTCAACCTGTGGGTCTTGACCCCTTTGGGGGTCGAACGATCCTTTCACACGGGTCGCCTAAGACCATCGGAAAATGCAGATATTTACATCACCATGCATAACAGTAGCAAAATTTCATGGTTGGGGGTCACCACCCCATGAGGAACTGTATGCAAGGGTCTCAGCCTTAGGAAGGTTGAGAACCACTGGGCTCAATGAAAGCTCCAGGAGAGCAGGGAGTCTTGTCTGTTCTGTCCACAGTTGTACCTCGGGAGCCAAGGACAGTGCCCGGCATACGGCAGGCACCCAGGAGCCCTGTGGCAGAAGTGAGTGAACGCTGGCGCTCAAGGAGGGACAGCAGCTGGGAACTCAGCAGGCGGAGATGAGCTCCTTTACTTGGCCAGGACTGGAAGCTGCAGGCCCACACAGGGCAGCCCCCCAACTCCCTGCCAGTCGGCCAGCTCATGGGGTGGGGGTGCACCCCTGGCTGTTTCTCTGGGGCTCAGCCTCAACCCTTAGACCTAACCCTTCCGGACCCGCTTTAGCTCAGCTGCGGGCTGCATGGCACCTGCCTGTCCCTCCCTGCTCCATCCCAGCGGGTCCCACCTCCAGGATCTGAGTGTGTCAGGAGCAGGGAAAGAAGCAGCTTTGAATGCTGTAGCCGAGACACGAGCAGAGAGCACTGGGTTCTCCCCACACGTCTACGCCGGGGCCTGAAATAGCCATGAGGCTACAGGGGATCTCAGAATAGCCTTCGACTCCACCACAATTCCCGGCTGGGGCACGGGAGCGCCAGTGAGGCAGCCCGCAGTGTGGGGAAGTCCTCGGGGAAGAAGAAGGAAGATCCCACTGTAAAAACCCAGGCTGGTCCTGGTTCGGGGAAGAGCTTCAGCATCTTCAGGGGCTCCCGGTGGATGGTGAGCAGCATGGCGAGGTCGTGGAGCCAGCATTTCGGCCTTAGCGGGGGACGCTGAGCCCCTGAGAGCCCCGAGGCGGGCGCTTCCGAAGGGCCAGCGGCTTGGAGAAGAATTCTCCGCGTCAGGATGTGACCGGCAGCCACATGCGGCTTTTTGGCCCCTTTTGTGTGGCTCTTCCACAAAACGCCACGGCCTGGGCGAGTCTATGTTGAAGAAGTGGCGTTAGAAGAAGTTTAAGTTGCAAAAATGTGACTGTCCAAAGAAATGTCAATCGTTGTCCTGTTGACATTTGGCTCTGCTGACTCATGAGTTTGCCGACCTCTGTCTTACTGAGTTCTCGCCACACATCTGCGCAAAGGCTCCTATCGCACAGGGGAGAGAGCTAAGGCTCATGGAGGTTAGGAATGTGGCTCCAGAAGTCATGGAACTGGGATGCGAATGCTGGTCTGGGTGATTCCAAAGTGCACATTAGCTGGGGCCTCTGACTGGGGCCAGGGTGGGGAAGGGACAGGACTCCTGCCTTCAGGTGGTTCAGAACTGTCCGGGGTTCGATCCGGTCATGGGCCCCATCGCCCGCCCCACCATGGCCTGCGCCAATGCGGCAACACGGGCGGGGACGGCTGCAGAACCGGAGTTCTCCAGTGCCTTCTGGTCCAGCCCCTGCTCCTGGGCGGGCAGCCTCTCCTGCATCCTGGAGAGGTGGGGGGGAGAGGCAGGCCCTGGGGGAGGTGGGGGGGGACCATCCAGAAGGAGACAGGAGGAAGCCAGGAGGCAGGCCACCCTCTTGCAGGGCTCCCACCACTTGTAGCTTCTGCCTGTGGACCCCTTCTTTTCTGTCCCCATCACCCACTCCAGGAGGGGCCACATCAGAGACTCTTCCAGGGCCTGAGATTCTTCCAGAAGGAGGGACATGGCGCTGCTTCTCAACAGGAGCCAGGGTGCCCTCAGGCGCGGTTTTGGAACACAAAAAGGGTCCGGGGAGAGGAAGGTCTCAGCCTTAACAACATCCGGGTGACCCCAGCCCCATTCTTAACCTGCTGCCCACGATCCTCAATCTGGTGCCCACCTCCCCTGCGGCTCTCCTTTGCTCTCCACCCTCCCAGCAGAGACCCGCCTCTCTCCAAGGACAGTAAGGTGGACGGATGCAGGGTGTGGCGAGGAGACTGCCACCAGGGGGCAGTGTGGAGCAATGCCCCCATCTGCCATCTCCCCAAGAGTGTTTTTTCACTTCCTCGAAGTCCCAGGACCAAAGGGCCAGCCTTGGATACATTCCTCGAGCTTTGTATGGAGAAGCTTTACACTCATTGTGTTAATTTCCACTGTACGTTAAAGGATATGCATATTTGGAATTACCCACAAGACCTTGTTACTGAGGACTGAGCTTTCAGGCCGACCTTGACAGCCGGCAGCAAGTAGCAGTGCATTAAGTGGCATCAACGAACGCGTGAAGAGCAGAGGAACATGGGATATGGGAGTGATGGGATGGTTCTGCATGGAGGGGGATGATTCCTTCTCACTGAGGCTCCGCAGTTCTTCCAGGGGAACCCCCCTTTCATCCCCCAGTACCCCGGGTGGGAGGGGGTGGGCAGCATCCAGCAAGGCCAGGTGCAAAGACCTTGAGCCACGGCGGCTGTTTGATGAGAGGCGCCTGCCTCCCAGCCAAACCAGGTCCATGAGACACTTTGGACTTTGCCGTGTTTCTTTGATGCTATTTGACCTGTACATTTACTTTAGATTTCGGGCCGTGTGATCTAGCAGTTTTTCCGCACTCAGTTTGTGTACACATTTAAGTCACATTATAAAACATAACTCAGCCCAGCTGGCGTGGCTCAGTGGTGGAGCATCGCTGACCTATGAGCCGGGAGGTCACGGTTCAATTCCCGGGCAAGGGCACATTCCCCGGGGTTGCAGTTTATAAAAAAACGTTTGCCTCTTTTTATTTGATCATCAGTATAAAGAACTCTGAGCCGAAACCGGCTTGACTCAGTGGATAGGGCGTCAGTATCCTGGGTTTGATTCGGTCAGGGGCATGTACCTTGGTTGCAGGCGAATCCCCAGTGCAGGTATGCAGGAGGCGGCTGATCGATGTTTCTCTCTCCTTGATGTTTCTAACTCTCTATCCTTCTCCCTTCCTCTCTGTAAAAAAAAAAAAAAAAAAAAAACTGAGAGAAAGAACCCATGACACGGAACATAACACATCTGAAAACATGGTTATAAAACGGACACTTGAGACCCAAGTCCAGACACTTGGACCTGAGGCCCTGGCTGGTCCCACCCCGCATGCTGTTGGCACTGGCACAGGGAAATTTTGCAGCTGGCACCGCCGCCGGGACACTTACAACCTCAGGTGTTGGGTTTTAACTCCCCATGCACCCATGAGGCGCCTCAGAGTCCCCCAGAGCTGACTCACGAATGCTGCTCGGTTTGGTTTTGACGGAAGAGCATGAAGCAGAGAGTTCCGGCCTCGGTTTCTGTTCCTCCTCCTGCTCGTCACGGTGACGTTCCCTGAAGAGGCAAACGTGTGCGTTCCCGCCTCCCGCAGGCATGCAGTCCCGGCCCCAGGGAGGGGCAGGCTGGGAGCGCCGGGCCTGAGACAACAGGGATGGAGAGCGAGGGAGGGAGCAGGTAGCCTGGCAAACCATCCCTCCTTCACAGCTGCCGTGAGGGTGTGAAACGCATGCCGTCCTGGACGGGGCCCATTGCTGATTCTCCGATGGTTCTTTTTTTTTTTTTTAATATATTTTATTGATTTTTACAGAGAGGAAGGGAGAGGGACAGAGAGCTAGAAACATTGATGAGAGACATCGATCAGCTGCCTCCTGCACGCCCCCTACTGGAGATGTGCCCACAACCAAGGCACATGCCCTTGACAGGAATAGAACCTGGGACCTTTCAGTCTGCAGGCCGACGCTCTATCCACTGAGCCAAACCGGTTTCGGCTCCAATGTTTTGTTTTTAAAATAGAGAAACTTCCTTTCCAAGTGAAATAGGCCCTGGCCGGTGTGGCTCAGCCGGTGGGTCATCGTCCTGGGCACCAAAAGGTTGCTGTTTGGTCTCCAGTCCGGGCACATGCCTGGGCTGTGGCTTTGACCTCTGGTCGGGGTGCACAGGGGAGGCAACCAGCTGATGTTTCTCTCTCTCTCTGTGTCTCTTTCTGTCTCTCTCTCTCTCTCTCTCTCTCTCTCACACACACACACACAAATGAAAACAAACAAAAATCAATCAAATCAATGAAAAACCTATAAAGAAATAAAG
>PVJN01026377.1:0-29009 GCA_004026805.1 Lasiurus borealis | reverse complement strand
GCCGGTCGATGGAGGAGGTGCTCCCGTACTCGCGGTGCAGCGCCGCGCCCGTGTTGGGGTTCACCGCGTTCTGGTCCAGGACGTCCTCGGCGTCGATGTCGCTGATGGTGACGTCGCTGTTGCTCCTCTGCCGGATGGGGTGCAGCCCCCTCTGGGGAGAGTGGACGAAGATGTCCCCGACGGGGTACTTGGCCTCCGCGAAGTCCAGGTCGAGCCGGTCCTCGGGGTGCCCGTCGCCGCCCTGGCCGTTCTGCCCGTTGTGCGCCAGGGAGGCGGCGACGCTGTCGTAGCTGCTCGGGGACGGGCCGCCGCCCCACGGCGCCTTGGGGCAGTCCTTCTTCGGAGGCCACTCCGACACCCGGGCCCGCACGCCCATCTTGGGCACCGCGGGCGTGCCATTGGCAGGGCCCCCGCTGTCACCGGCGCCCGAGACGCTTAAGGGGGCGGCGGGTCCCGCGCTCCCGTTGATGGCTTTGAACTTCCGAGCGAAGTAATCGTCGGACTGCATGGCTCGGGGCGGCTCCCGGAACTTGGACGGGGCCCGGCCGAGCTTGTGCTTCTCTTCCTGCGGCTGCCGCGGGTCGCTCATGTCGCCGCGGGCGGGGCGCCGCGTCTCAGCGGAAAGACGGACGCGGCGCCGGTCACATCGCTCCTGGGCCCGGCTTTCAAAGCGGAGACGAGCCTTCTTCTAGAGCCGCTCTTTCTCCTGTTCTCCAGAAGCCAACGGCATCCTCAGAGGGCGGGGTCTCCAGCCCCGACGTGCGACGTGCGTTGCAGGGATATTTTGTGCAGCCCCCAGCTCTTCAAAAGGATTCTTGAGTCACTTCCTTCACCTGAATAAAGAACAGGAAGCAGCGTTAACAGGACAGCTCGGGCTTGGCACCAGCTCCCGCCTGCCGCCCACCTCGGGTTCCTCCCACATCACGAAGTCGGTCTCTCTGCCCCAAGCCCCTCCACTCCTGCGGGAACGTGGCCCGCACCGCCTACGTGGCTGATGGGGCCTCCGCACAGCACAGGGTCGGCAGGCGCGTCTCAGGGCTGGCCCAGGGCACCTGCAGCCCCAGCCGCCCCTGGGCCGAGCTCACCCCGTCAACACCCACCAGCACAATGTCCACAGCCTCCGAAGGTCTGGTTTATTACCCAGCAGCCTCTGCTCCACGACTAACTTCAAGCTCTGCTCCCAGGCAACTATGCCTTTCATCTCTGTACTGCGTTACCCACCAAGGTCGCCTGGCTGACACCAGGTCACCAAGCAACATCTCAATCAGGAATCTTGAGAGGAAGCGATGGACGAGCCGCTGCTAGAGCATCAGTGGTGAATCCTGGAGACCGGTTTTAGAACTGGTTATAACCAGTGGTTCTCAACCTGTGGGTCGCGACCCCTTTGGGGGTCGAACGACCCTTGCATAGGGGTTGCCTAAGACCATCGGAAAATGCAGATATTTACATCACGATGCATTACAGCAGCAACATTTCATGGTTGGGGGTCACCACCCCATGAGGAACTGTATGCAAGGGTCGTGGCCTTAGGAAGGTTGAGAACCACTGGTTATAACTGAGCCTCTGCTAGAGCATCAGCGGCGAGTCCTGGAGACCGGTTTTATAGTTATAACAGTCGCTGCTCCAGACTGCCCTCCTCCCCAGCCCCCGAGCCAATGGATTGGAAAATCGCAAAACGCACACACTGTGAGCCCCATTCAAGGGAACAACAGTTACGAGGATACGGCAGACTTATCATAAAGCGCAACTGCCGTAAAAATGCTCCTCTTTCATACCGCAGCCCGTTGGCTCTCATGCACAATTGGGCAGGGAATACAAAGAGGAGCAAAGCACCCCGCAGTCCCTGTCTCGGGGCCAGGGAGGTGAGCGAGGAGCTGAGGAGTGCCCCCCGCCACCTGCAAGGTCCGATCACCTGAAATGCACTCCCCATAAAATCACCACATCCAGGTGCATTCAGCCTGCTGCTGAGTGAAGCTATGGCTATGCAACTATCAAACGATCCATTAACTCCCAGCGGACTACTGAATCCGAGACAGTTCGGTAAGTGGCCTATTATTAAGTAACAATGGCCATAAATGGATATAGATGTTCAATAATAACCACACTGCTGGCGGCTTTTGGCAGGTTCGGGCACGAAAATCAGTTCTTAGGCGTTTATCACGGACTAAACACTGGAGCAGCACCAAAGATAAATATTTGGGGGCATGAGAACATTAAAAAAAAAAAAAGCAAAATTCTCCTCCTTGGACTTTTAGAACACAGCGGGGTAGATGACTTGTGAAAGAACAGAAAGTATTTTCTTGGAGCCCTGGCTGGTTTGGCTCAGTGGATAGAGCATCTGCCTGCGGACTGAAGGGTCCCAGGCTCGATTCTGGCCAAGGGCACGTGCCTGGATTGCGGGTTCCATCCCCAGTAGGGGGCGTGCAGGGGGCAGCCGGTCCATGATGCTCTCTCCTCATGGCTGTTTCTATCCTTCTCTCGCTTCCTCTCTGAAATCCATAGAAATATATTTTTTTTAAATGAGAAATTTAGCCGAGGCCGGTTTGGCTCAGTGGATAGAGCATCAGCCCGGGGGCTGAAAGGTCCCAGGTTCGATTCCGGTCAAGGGCATGTACATTGGTTGCGGGCACATCCTCAGTAGGGGGTGTGTAGGAGGCAGCTGATCGATGTCTCTCTCTCATCGATGTTTCTGGCTTTCTATCCCTTTCCCTTCCTCTCTGTAAAAAATCAATAAAATATGTTTTTTTAAAATGAGCAATTTAAATGAGATACATAACAGCCGTCTGCAAGGAGCGCAGTCACGTTTGGAAAATATAATGTGGTAACTGCTGATGTACGTGAGACGCAGAATGGCAACGGTTTAGCTGATTCTGCAGGAGGCGAACAGAAGCTTCCGGGAGGTGAGAGAGATGCCCAAAGCAATCACCTGCCAGGCGCTGGTCTCTTCCCAGCAACAGCTTCTATCTAAACGCTTCTAGGACCGTCACTGGATTATAATGAGGTTGTTATGGAGCTGGTAACTTTTCTGTGTGTCAATAAAAAACAGGAGCCAATCCCTGCTGGTAAGTCACTTTCGCACATCTACCGATCCATCCATCCACTTGTGGGTCAAAAGCAGAATAACTAAGGAGCTGCTTTGTTAAGTGGGATATATTTTTTTTAATAGCAGCTTTTTAAAAAATATATATTTTATTGATTTTTCATAGAGAGGAAGGGAAAGGGATAGAAAGCCAGAAACATTGATGAGAGAGAGACATTGATCAGCCACCTCCTGCACACCCCCAACTGGGGATGTGCCTGCAACCAATGAGCATGCCTTTGACCAGAATCGAACCTGGGATCCTTCAGTCCCCAGGCCGACGCTCCATCCACTGAGCCAAACCGGTTTCGGCTTAAGTGGGATATTTTGATGGTGGCATTTCTCAAGTTAGGCGGAGGAGCGGCTGTGGGTACGGTCTATTCCCAGGACACCTTCGAAGCCAGAAGGAGATACAAAGAGAGGGCTCTCTGCCCCTCATTCCCACAGGAGATGATTAGTTCTATTTTTTTTTTAGCCATGTGGCCCGGAATTACAGATAACTCGGTGGGAAGCATGCCTTCCAATTAATAATTTAAGCCCAGGCATTTCCATGCGAGCAAAACTCAGCAAGAGCAAAAAAACGGGATTTCTATAATAAAGCGCCCAACCGGCTGGGGCTGTGCCTTCGTTGTTTTCGTTTGGAAATGACAGGAAATCAGCTGCTCTGTTATTTGGACAAAGGTGTGGTGACATCCGGTGACAAGGAAGGTTGGGATCTGAGCATTTTTGTAATAAAAAACCTGGTAGCTTTTGCGCCTCCAAAGCAATCTCTGAGTGAATCCCAGGGTGGAATCCTCTTACTGGCTTCTCCCTCCCCCTCGTGAGCAGGAAGTCCACAGTGAAAACGCAAAGCTAAAATCCATCAATACACCAAAACAGGTTTGGCTCAGTGGATAGAGCGCCGGTCTGCGGACTGAAAGGTCCCAGGTTCGATTCCAGTCAAGGGCATGGACCTTGGTTGCTGGCACATCTCCAGTGGGGGGTATGCAGAAGGCAGCTGATGGATGTCTCTCTCTCATTGATGTTTCTAACTTTCTATCCCTCTCCCTTCCTCTCTGTAAAAAATCAATTAAAAAATATAAAAAATAAAAATAAAAAAATAAAATCCATCAATACCATTGGAAACGGAAACCAAACATCCGCATCCTCTGCCCTCCGTGATCTCTCTGTGAACACGCCCGGAGCCATCACGTTGGAAGACGCTTCCTTTCTGCTCGGCACAGAGGCGTGAGCGCGAACCTGCCAACCCGCACAACAGCCGCGCGTGTCATTTCTGGAAAATAGTAATTTTAGCAGCAAACACAGAACGGAGCCCATTCACTCACGGCGCGCTCACAGCCACCTCCGCGTGTTGATCGGAATTACAGGGTAGCGACTTGTGGGGCGGTTTTACGGGCTTGATTATCTGATACAAAACCCTTTTCTCGGTCCAGGAAGTAAGTGTGTTCAGCTCCACTCCGCACTGTACCGGATGCTGGGCCTGGGAGCGTGCGGGATGAGTGGCAGATGAGCTGGTGGAGAGAGGCGCACGCACAGCGAGCGATGAAGACATGGAGTTAAAGGGACAGGGCTCCTCTGTGACTCGCACGTGATGCAAGCGGTCCACAAGTGTGTGCCCACACGTGTATGTGCCCACACGTGTACATGCCCACACGTGTACGTGGCTCCAGTCTGGAATAGACTCCCTTGTGGCCAATGGGAGGCAAGAAGGCAAGAGGCCTGCATCCCATCCCGGAGGGCCCTGGCCAGAGACAGGCGCCGTGTCATCAGCCTCGTGAAGCGGATTTCACCACCGGCCTGGGACCTGGGAGCGGAATGCTGGTTCCCAGACCTCAGCCTCAATCTCACGGTGACTAGGCAGAAGCCCTCGGACCCCGACACCGGGGTGACCCAGCCTGAATTCCTGTATGCCCTCCGGCGGAACCAGAACTGGCATCTGGCCTGGGCGAAGGAACCCCCATCCCTGTGCCTGCATTCACAGTGCCCATTGGCAAAGCCCCAGTGGCAGGTGGGTCTGCCTGGCTATATCCTGCCACCTATGAGGACACATCTATGCCACAAACAAATGGAAAGACATCCCATGTTCATGGACTGGAGGACCGAGTGCTGAAGATCGCTTCTGCACAAAGCAATCTACAGACACAATGCAATCTCTGCCAAAACCCCTATGACTCACTTTCCAAAAACAGAAAAACCCACCCTAAAATCCAGGGGACCTCAAGGGACATCAAACAGTCCAACCGTCTTGAGATCAAAGAAGAAAGGTGGGGGTCCCTCAAGAGATTTGGTTTCCCGAGCTTCCTCCAGGGACCCCGAGGTGAAAACAGCGGGGTTCTGTCTAAAGAGATGGACAGACCAGCCTGTTAGACGAGAGAGAGCGAAATGCTCATGCGCGTGGGGAAAGGGTCCTGGACCCTTCTGCAGGGACAGTCCCGTCTTCTCCACAAATGGCGCCAGGGCCACTGGGTATCGGCAGGCGGGAGAATCAAGGTGGACCCTTCCCTCCCCCCCGACATGAAAATCCACTTCACACGGAGCCCGTGGATGTCAATGTCAGAGCCACACGAAGACATGGGGCCAATGCTACATGACAGCACGGCCAGGGACCCGGTGATGCTCATCGGCTGTGACACTAAAAGCACAGGGACAGAGCAGGGAGAAGTCGGACTTCAGCCCACCCAGAAGCTCCTGGTCCCCAAAGGACACTCTCACCAGAGTGATGTGAAAGGCAACTCTGGGGATGGGGGGACGTGTGTACAAGTGACACACCTGCCGAGGGGACTCCTACAGGGGACAGCGTCCCTCTGAGCCCAGTCGCTACCTCAGGCGTGGGCCCCAGCACCGGAGACCCCATCTCCGGAAACCCCACTATGCACAGGTCCTGCTCCAGCCAGCCAGGGTCCAGGGCGGGGGTCCTTAGGAAGACTCTCCATCCTAGCCACCCAATGGACCCCATCCCATGACCACAACCCCAAACACAAGAGGTTCCGTTTCTCACAGCTCCATCACTGCCTCCTGGATCTGCAAGGGGCCCGGCACAGACCACTCGCAAAAACACCCCCAGGCTTTGACGAGCGGAAGACGTCAGCTGTAACTGGCACCTCCAACCGAAAGTGGCAATCGGCACTCCTCGGTCTAATACGAGATGACAGCGCGCAATTACTTCCGCCGACAGTGGTGGGTCTGACCCCATGGGACTGTGTGCGATCCATCCGTCCGGAGAAAGATAAAGGGGGGCTGAGCAGGTGGCTGGAGCGTCACGGGGCGAGGCTGCCGTCTGCCAGCGTCCACAGAGCGGGGAAACACTCACCACCCGTGTATTTCTGAAGCTGTCACATGTAAAGTCTCTCTAAACATCTACTGTTCAATCTGACTCTCCTTGTGAATGTCTGGTTTCAGCTCAAAGTGAATCAGCATTCCCATTAGAAATTCCTATTTGTTGCCGAAACTGGTTTGGCTCAATGGACAGAGACTGAAAGGTCCCAGGTTCGATTCCGGTCAAGGGCACGTACATTGGTTGCGGGCACATCCCCAGTGGCGGGTGTGCAGGAGGCAGCTGATCGATGTCTCTCTCTCATCGATGTTTCTAACTATCCCTTTCCCTTCCTCTCTGTGAAAAATCAATAAAATATATTATAAAAAAAAAAAGAAAGAAATTCCTATTTGCACTTTCCCATGGTGTCTCCCAGGCTTTCCAAACTTGAACCCTGAGAGCAAGGAGAGAACCCCGTTTTCTTTTCTTTTCTTTTATATATATTTTATTGCTTTTTTACAGAGAGGAAGGGAGAGGGAAAAAGAGCCAGAAACATCAATGAGAGAGACATCAATCAGCCACCTCCTGCACGCCCCCTACGGGGGATGAGCCTGCAACCAAGGTACATGCCCTTGACCGGAATCGAACCCGGGACCTTTCAGTCCGCAGGCCGACTCTCTATCCACTGAGCCAAACCCGTTTTGGCGAAAACCCGTTTTCTAGAGAAGTGATTGTGTGACCCACTGGTTGCAGACAAGCCGCTTCCCCTAGGGACGACTCCGGCAAAAGGACAATGAACATGAGCGGGTACATCACTGCCATGATCACGTGATCACGCTCACGCTGGTCAAGAGGCTCCTGACAGACTTTGCACATGGAACCCGGAGCCATGGTGGCTGCCTCCTGCGCAGGCTCAGCGGTGAGGGCTCAGCAAGAAGATCAGACACAGCTGAGGGGTACACAGCTGAGGGCCCCATCCACCCCCGGACCATTCCCAGAGGCGACAAACCACCCCATTCGCCTCCGCATCACCTCCTCCCCTGCGGGCCCCTCATTCAGCTCATAATTAGTATGAAGCCCAGAATAGCGGTATTGTTTGACATCTACCCTCCCACGATATTAAGGCGCAGAGCAGACAAAAACATTGGTGTGATAACCCCAAACAACGATCAGCTCAATAAATCCACTCCTTTATTAACCTCAACACTGACTCTACCTGTCCTGTAGGCAGTGACTCAGCGCCACAGGGGGCCCTAGAGAGAGGCACATCGGCCCCCCTGTCTGGAGAGAGTGAACCTGCACACCCGCAAGGTCCCAGCTCTGACCAGGGCAGTGGGGACACGTCACTGGCCTTCTGGCCAAGTCCTGGTGGGATCACGTGGCTGGGAAAGGTGAGGAGACAGGGCGTGCAGTGTGTGCAAAGGCCCGGTCCACGCAGGGGCTGGAGCAGGAAAAAAACCAGCAAAGAGAGGAGGTGGAGGAGCGGAAGAGCACCATGCACGGGGCACAAACCGCTGGGGTACGGAGGGCCCAGCATAAGGCCAGCGCATCAAATACGAGAAGTCCAGGTCCTGGCCGGGTGGCTCAGCGGTTTAGCATCAACCTGGGAACCTGGAGGTTGTGGTTCGATTCCCTGATCAGGACACATGCCTGTGTTTTGGGCTCCATTTCCAGTGTGGGGCATTGCAGGAGGCAGCCAATCCAAGATTCTCTCTCATCGTGGATGTTTATCTCTCTCTCCCTCTCCCTTCCTCTCTGACATCAACAAAAAGATATATTTTTTGAAAACTGTGATTGCAACTGTCATGGCATTTGTTGGGAGCTTCCGTCATCGGGAAATTCACGTCCGTGGGACACACTTTTTCTAATGATTGCAAGTCTGTGAGGGCCTGCGCAGTGCCTACCTGCTGGGGCACCAATTCAGAAGGAAAGACTAAAAAGCTCTTTTTTTTTTTAACTGAAAATCTACTAATCAAACATGTATTTCTTTCTTTTTTTCAAGCCTTACCCGAGGATATAGTTTTATTAATTAATTTTAGAGAGGGGGGAATAGAGAGAGGGAAGGAAGAAGGGAGGGAGAGAGAAAGAGAGAGGGAAACTTCAGTTGGTTGCATCTTGCATTCTCCCCACCCAGGGCTCGAACTCGCCACCTTTCTGCCTACAGAATGACACTCCAGTCACGCCACCGGCCGGGGCGAACACACACGTCAAGCTGAACCACACAAAAGCCACGACCCAGCGCATTTCTCTTCTGGATCACGTTTCCCCTTTGCTTTCTCTCTGTCTAGCTCGCCACCTCACACTGCTGCCTTGGGTGACAGTGACCTGCAGACTCCCCCCGGGCACAGGGGCGCCCAGACACAGCGGGAAAGAGACGCCGAGTCAGCAGGCTGTGGCGGTGCGCACGGCGACAGCCACTCTCTTTCTTGGCTCCTGGAGTCGCTGCCGAAATGCCTGAAACGACACGGCCCTCCCAGCTCCCCCCTGAGACGGGTCTCGGGACCTTTCTCAGCGGCGGTGGCGGCTGCCCGCGCTCACTCAGGATTCTGGTCGCATAAAACATGCATTCGCGACACAGCGCGGCACAAAATGACATCTCACGGAGCAGGGCGGGCATGCATCGTGCACAGGCCCATCTGTCTGTGCGCAGCCGAAGGTTGAATCATCGCGACCCGGTGCCGAACGGGCGGTCACGTGACAGCCAGTCAAATATTGACACTGCTCCGTGTTTAACATGTGCGCGTCCTCCTCCAGCCAGCCCCCCAAAGTCAGACTTGACTACCCAGCCCGGGGTGTGTGTGTGTGTGTGTGTGTGTGTGTGTGTGTGTGTGTGTGTGTGTTTACCTCCTGCATTCTCAGACCAGCTCGGGAGTTACAGTACAAAGGCAGCTTTAACTTCATCAGCCAGAGGCTGTGGGAAATATTTAGGCAAAGAAATCCTGCTGATGGCAGCAGGATTTTCAACCAGGAAAGCGGCTCAGCAGCATCGCACACACCAGGCCAGCGTTTGGGAAAACAGCCCGCGCTGCGGTTCCGAGGGTTAATGACTGAGACCGTTGTTGCCGCCGCTCGGGTCAAAGTCAGGAGCGGCGCTCCGCCAGGCCCATTTCGGGGCATCCACGCCCCGTCTTCCTACCCAGACAACCTCCCACCGGGGACGAAAATCCTGTTTCCAAATGTTAGTTAAAATAGTCCAGAAGAGCCTGGCTGGTGGAACTCAGTGGATAGAGCGTCAGCCTGTGGACGGAAGGGTCCCGGGTTCGATTCCAGCCCCAAGGGCACGTGTCTGGGTTGCAGACTCAATCCTCAGTGGGGTGAGTGTGGGAGGCAGCCAATCCATGATTCTCTCTCATCATTGATGCTTCTCTCTTTCCCTTTCCCTTCCTCTCTGAAATCAATAAAAATATATTTAAAATATAAATTAACTTAAAAAGTATATTTAAGAATATTTTAAGGCCCAGCTGGTATGGCTTGGTGGTTGAGCATCGACCTATGAACCAGGTGTCCACGGTTCGACTCCTGGTCAGGGCACATGCCCGGGTTGTGGTCCCGATCCCCAGTGTGGAGCATGCAGGAGGCAGCTGATCCATCATTCTCCCTCATCACGGATGTTTCTCTCTCTCTCCCTCTCCCTTCCTCTCTGAAAACAATAAAAATATAAAAAGAAAAGAAAGTAAATGGAAACCAAAGGTAGTGCTCAGGCAAGAGCGCCAGGAACTAGGGGAGAGGGACTCTCGGGGAGCAGGCGACATGTGTACAGGCCCCAAGAGACGGTGCCCCCGAGTCTCTGCAGAGAGAAAGGGTGCATCTCTCCGGCTGTGCTCCGCCTGGCATGGGGTGAGGGACACTTGGGTGTGGCTGGAGCAAATGATTCATCGCTAAGTGAACAGGAAAAGCCAAAGCTGGAAAGACTCGTTATTTCAGCTGAAGTGTCCAGAGTGAAAAGCTGAACCAAGAAATTTTAATTCTATCTTTTTTTAAAATATATTTTTACTGATGTCAGAGAGGAAGGGAGAAGGGGAGAGAGAGAAACATCCATGATGAGAGAGAATCATGGATGGGCTGCCTCCTGCACACCCCACACTGGGGATCGGGACCACAACCCGAGCAGGTGCCCTGGTTGGGAATCGAACCGTGACCTTCTGACTCATAGGTCGATGCACAACCTCTGAGCCACGCCAGCCAAGCTTAACTTTACCTTGAAATCAACAGGTTTTAAAGTCAGAGGGAGGTTTCATTTATGTCAAATCCTTAGCCCGGTGTCCGAGAAGGAGTCAACAGCGATTAAACGTGAGCCTTTATAAAATACTAACAATACACTCCGTTGTGTATTTACACCGCAGCATGTTCTCCGGGACTCTTTCAGGAAAAACTTGAACCTGAGCCTGGTGGCCTCTGACTTCTGGCACCGGTGTCTGACGCCGACCAGGGAGTCAGGAAGTACTTGCTGAATAAAGGGGAGCACAGCGCATGGACCGTCAGTGTGGGAGGCGGGCGGGGGCTCTCCCACAGGGCTGGTGGCATGGAGAGCGGTTCCTGGGTCTGATACCGCCTCCCGGGCACCACGGGGCGTCCTGCCCCCGGACAGCCGCACGTGGGAACGGGCCATGGGAAGAGCCGCCCAGGGTTCAGAGGGTGGAGCTGTCCCACAGCAGAGAATATGCATCCTCCTTCCCCTCTGGGCATCTGCTTAACGTTCTCCTCCTCTTTTTTTTTTTTAAAAAAAAAAGTATTTTGATTTTTTACAGAGAGGAAGGGAGAAGGACAGAGAGCTAGAAACATCGATGAGAGAGAGACATCCATCAGCTGCTTCCTGCACGCCCCCCACTGGGGATGTGCCTGCCACCAAGGTACATGCCCTTGACCGGAATCGAACCTGGAACCTTTCAGTCCGCAGGCCGACGCTCTATCCACTGAGCCAAACTGGCCTTGGCTCTCCTCCTCTTATAAATGTAGCTTGAACTCTTCTGCTACCTAGAAACTCCTTTTAAGTATCAACCTTTGTTATGCTTTGTGGATGTTTCCTGCCTCAGCTATCGGACTGCGAATTCCTAGACTGAAACACATTTATGTTCACTCTAATCAGGCGCCATCAATGAGCCCGTAAAAATCTTCCGGATAAAGAATAAAAGTTAAGTTTCCGGTAAAAGCCGTGTTCATTCATTCACCCCAGCACCCACTGCCCACTTCCTAATTGGCAAGGCCCCAGGCCTGACTTCAGGGAGCTTAGGATCTACCCCCTGGAGGCGAGAGGAAGCACCAGTCTTCCCACAACCTCAGGTTCAAGTTCACCGGCAAGAAAAGATGTGTTTTTCCCACAGGATGACTCTGCAGGCCCAAGATGGATGTGTTCTATTTTAAATTTCTCTCTGGATCTCCTGTCTGCGGTCCTTGCAGACAGATGTTAATGAAGACTAAAATAGTGTATGCATCAGAGGAGGGAGCCAAGTCAGATCTAAGACCCAGCACCAAGCCCTGGCCAGTGTTGCTCAGTGGATAGAGCATCGGCCTGCGGACTAAATGTTCTAATCTGTCAAGGGCATGTATCTTGGTTGCGGACACATCCCCAGTTAGGGGGTGTGCAGGAGGCTGCTGATGGATGTCTCTCATCTATGTTTCTAACTCTCTATCCCTCTCCCTTCCTCTCTGTAAACAATCAATTACAGTGGTACCTCGAGATACGAGTGCCCTAACATACGAGATTTTGGAGATACGAGCCATCTAGCGAGCAATTTTTGCTTTGAAATACGAGCAACATTTGAGATAGGAGTCATCGCGCGGATCGGCCGGCTGCACACGACCCACCCGTTTACCGCGACTTTGAGCGTCTCATAGTTTCCCACGCCTCAAGGTTACGGAACGAATTAAACTCGTATCTCGAGGTACCACTATATATATAAAATACCCAGCACCCAGCAGCAGGAGTGTTTGGAACTCGTGATGGGGACCAGGACGCCCGCCACGTGGAGAGGGGCTCACCCCGTAAAAGACAGGGGAAGC
This sequence comes from Lasiurus borealis, assembly GCA_004026805.1. Lineage (NCBI taxonomy): Eukaryota > Metazoa > Chordata > Mammalia > Chiroptera > Vespertilionidae > Lasiurus > Lasiurus borealis. The sequence goes on along the minus strand of PVJN01026377.1, from coordinate 16,677 downwards.
AGCCCGCTCAGAGTGGCTTGTGGAATAAAATAGTCACATGTACGTAGTGTCTTGTTTTTAGCAAACTTACTTTAATCCAACCCCTCCTACAGCAACGCCTTCAGCAGGCAGACGCCCTCCCCAGTGCTTCCCCCTAAAGTTTCCTCCTTCGTCCCGGGAGACAGGAGGCGGCTGGACCACATGCTGTCTGCTGAGGCCCAGCCCTCCTTCTAACGGGGCGCTCTGTCTGCGGTGTGTGCACACCGACACCGTGGCGCATGCGGGGTGTCTGCCTCCCAGAAATGCGCTCTGCGCCTCACTGGGCGCTGTGTCTGCTGAGCGCCCAGGCTGGCAGCTGTCACCGCTGAGCTGGGTGCTGTCCCCAGGCATCCCCCTGTCCGTCGGCTTAATTTTATCTGCAGACTCACAAGGTCCAGCTATTTTTACGACGATAACAAGGACCGCAGGTCTCAGGGCGAGCACGTCTGCACCCCGGTGGCCGAGGCACAGCGACAGCTGACACATAACCCGCCTTTCTCAGCCCGACGCAGCCCGCTGCCGAATGGAATCCGGTCTTTAGCGGAAGGAAGGCTAAAGGCTGGACGGGGGTATCAGCTTCACAGAAAACGGGCAGATGGGGAAAAAAACAAAAAAACACACAAAACTTGCCCACTCAGCCTTTGGAAATTCCAAATAAATTCGGAAGGACCGGCCAGCGTGGCTCAGGAACCAGGAGGTCACAGTTTGATTCCCGGTCAGGGTACATGCCCAGGGTGCGGGCTCCATCCCCAGTGTGGGGCAGGCAGGAGGCAGCTGGTCCATGATTCTCTGTCATCATTGATGTATCGCTCTCTCTCTCTCCCTCTCCCTTCCTTTCTGAAATCAATAAAAATATATTAAAAATAGCCCTCATTGGTTTTGCTCAGTGGGTAGAGCGTCAGCCTATGGACTCAAGGGTCCCAGATTCGATTCCGGTCAAGGGCATGTACCTTGGTTGCAGCTGATCAATGTTTCTCTCTCATCCATGTTTCTCACTCTTTATCCTTCTCCCTTTCTCTCTGTAAAAAAATCAATAAAGTATATCATATATATAAAATAGAAAATATAAGTCACGCATTTCAACAGCCAGGTGGAATAGCTTTAAAGAAATTACTGAATGGATGGCCACCAAGCGTGGCTGGCGTGGACCCTAAGCCAAACAAAGCAGCAGGCTCGTGGAAAAGGTGGGGTGCCAGAGCAGCACGGCTCCCGGGGAGGCACCTGCCCTGCCCCTTCCTCTCAGCCCCTTCCCAGGGCGCCCAGAGCTTAGACATCAGACAGACGTCAACCTTAAAGAGCACCCAGGTCTGCCCGGTCGGACTGTACCCTAATGAACGGCGACACGTAATTGAAGAGAGAGCTTTGGGCAGGGACTGGGACGTGGAGACGCAAGGATGCTGCGCCGATCCCGGCATCCAGGGAGGAACGGCCCTCGGCCAGGCCACTGGCTCCTGGGTCCAGGGATCGCCCCCATCTCTCAGCCCCTGTGCCGCCTGCACCTGTGCCCTGAGCCTCCAGCCCCTGCCCGCCCGTAGGCAGAGCGCGTGGGGCTGGGAGGAGGCCCGCCCTCAGGTTCCCACGAGGGAGCTGTTTGTGTTTGTGAATGACGAGGCAGACCTGCTCCTGACACACTCAGGCCAGTGAGCCCGCTAATGGGAGGATAGTCTGAGAGGCGGATGCACTGGTAGCGCACTGGAGGTGGGGGCGGGGAGGGGAGGAAGGGGAGAAAAACTTCTTTGAAAGCCACGTGATCATCAGTGGTTTTTACCAAAACAGCCAACAATTGACTGAGCAAGACGGGAGACAGTCCGGCTTCACCAGGGCTACCTCACTGCCAGAATGTCATTTGCAAAACCCAGCCCAAGGCGACCATGACCTAAGACTCGCTTGAAGTGTTAATTCCCCGCTCTGGAGCCCTCTCCCCCCACCAGCGGGTGGGTGATCGGCAGCGGGGGAGGGAGGGGAGTGCCTGCATTTACCCGGCAGCCCAGACCTCAGCCTCCAGCCTCCAGCGAGGCGGGCACGGCCTCCCTGCTGCCAGCCGGCGGGACAGCGAGGAACATTCTGGAAGCCGGCCAGCGGTGCCAATTATTTTCCCCGTGCGGCGCTCCACCACCACCGGCACCGGTGTCTCATGGAATGGACTCTTTTTCTCCACATCTTTATGCAGAGGGGATGCTTTCAATACGGGAAGTGGCGTAAACTCAACACCCCAGCTCTACCCGCTGTTCACAAGGCTGTGGGCTCCCCGGCCAAGACACTGGCCTGGGAACTGCTGGGGGCGGAGAGTGGGGGGGAAGAGGGGGTAGCCCCCTCTGTGGCCAGGCCTGTGCCCCTGAAAAGGACGGTGCCAGTGTCTGTAAAGTGAGTGCATTAAATGTTCAAGCACAAAGATGCTATTTATAGTCCTGGCCAGTATGGCTAAGTGAATAGAGCACCAGCCCTTAGACTGAAAGGTCCTGGGCTCGATTGCGGTCAAGGACATGGACCTTGGTTGTGAGCTAAATCCCTGGCCCTGGGGGCGGCGGGGGGGAGGTGCAGGAGGCAACCAATCAATGTGTCTCTCTCACATGCATGTTTCTCTCTCTGTTGTGTCTCTCCCCCTCCCTTCCACTCCCTCTAAAAATCAAGGGAAGAATATCCTCGGGTGAGGATTAAAAAACAAACAAACAAAAATTCTGCTTGCAAAGAGATTTTGCAAGTAATTTGAAATAATATTAGGATGTCTTAATAAAAGCGCACCAAAAGAGACTATATAGAGAATGCTCACAGCTATACACTGAGTGGCCAGATGATGATGTGTTCGGAGATCATCCTCATCTGGCCACTCAGTGTAGATCCTATAGAATAAAAGGCTAATATGCAAATTGTCCCCTCAACCAGGAGTTCAACCAGCAGGCAGGCTGGCCAACCGCCCATGTCCCCTTCCCCTGGCCAGGCAGGCCAGATTTTACCCATGCACGAATTTATGCACTGGGCCTCTAATACACACACACATCCTAAGTGGCCAGATTATTATTTGTTCAGAGATCATCATATCTGGCCACTCAGCGTATAACACAACCACACATGGGCACACGGACCAACTTATTCATAAAAAGGAATGAAGAAAAGCCTCTGAAATTGCCACTGATGATTATTACCTTTCAGTTCGGGCGCGTGGGGTGATTTCATTTCCTTATTCCTAACCAATCATTAGGCACGGAGTACACATCCCGTTCCATGGGGATCCCCCCTGTCACACCAGGAAGCCTTGGAATACAAACATGAATGTCCTCCTGCTTAGCCATAAAGGAAGAGGCGCGCTGCCTCGGAGAAATGGGGGACGTGGAAGCCAGCATCTCCCTGTCCTTACAGAGTAAGTGTGACAGGTCCAACAGTCCTTTGCCAAGGAGAAACCTGAATCTGTGACACCAACAGGAAGGAGATAAATACTGTCGGTATTTTTTAAAAATAAATTTTTATTGATTTCAGACAGACGAAGCGAGAGAGAGAGAGAGAGAGAGAGAGAGAGAGAGTTAGAAACATCAGTGATGAGAGAGAATCACTGACCGGCTGCCTCCTGCACACCCCACATGGGGGGATGGAGCCTGCAACCCGGGCCTGTGCCCTGACAGGGAATCAAACCGTGACCTCCTGGTTCCTAGATGGACGCTCCGCCACGGAGCCACGCGGGCCGGGCGCAGACACATCTTTTCAGACAGAGGGGCAGAGTCAATAGCAGGGAGAAGACGCGTCCCCGTGTCATTTCCCCAGCCCTGCTCCCTGCGCGTATTTTAGCGCGTCGCCCAGCGAAAGGGAGACGGAGTGAAAAATTAACAACCTAGCGAACACCTGCGAGGCCATGTGTGCGGAGAGCGGGGCCACGGAGCGCCCCAGACATCTGGCGTCACCCGCCAGCAGACTGCCATCCGCTGCCTCTCGGGGCGAGTCAGCCGCTTTGCTTTCTAAGGAAGGCACACACCGGGCCGGGCTGCCAGGCGCGGCGCCTACGTGGAAGGCAGACACAACCAGGCAGCCTCAAAGCCTCGGCAGCCTTTTATAACCCTATTGTGTGGCTGGTGCCTAAAAATAGCCCGGCTGGGGGGAGGGAGGGGGGCGCTGATCCCCACTGAGAAGTAATTCCTACACACACCGCCTCCGAACAATAGCCTGGGAGCTGGGGACGGATGCCAGCCCTCCCAGCGGGCTGAACCCCAGCCCCTGGATGCGTCCCGGCCCCTCCGGAGCGCAGCGAACTGGACAGCCCCTAGGGAAAGAGGGAGGCGCAGGAGGGACTGAGCTTTGGGGTCCTGCCCCCTGGCACCCCCTCCCCCCACTACTGAAATAGACGTGGAGGCGTTGATCACACCCTGATCATCAAAAGGGGGGCCCTTCCGAATTTCCCGGTCTCCCCAGGCACAGCGAGTTCTCAGCCTTCCCCTGGCTGATGTCCAAGGCAAAGGGCTGATATCGAGGAAAAGCAGTTATTTCACTTCCGAATCCCCATCGCTCCGCGGCCCATTGTTTCTCGCTGAATGCTTCCTTTATGAAACCTTCCGCTGCTGTCTCTCCCCCGGAGGAATGTTTAATCAAACAAACAGAACGTGTTGGGGCTCCGGCTACAAAATTGCCTGGTGCTTTGTGGGCGCCCCGCTGGCTCCCGGGTCCCCCAGCCGAGGAGGGGTGTCGCGGCTCTCCCTCCGGGGATGTGCAGAAACGCGACTCCGGAACGCGGGGCCGTGAGCATTTTTCCACATGACAACACCGTCGCAGACGCACAACATCTGGCCTTGCATCTTAAACACTCTGCACGGACCATTCCCCAGGGGCCCACTTCCACGTTAGTCACGGCCCCTTTCCAAGGTCAGGGGCTTCCCCACGGACACTGAGAAGCTGCTTGCTGCCCGGCTGGGGTGGCGCAGTGGTTGAACGTCAACCTCTGAACCAGAAGGTTCACTTCCGGTCAAGGGCACATGTCCGGATTGTGGGCTGGATCCCCAGGAGGCAGCCAATCAAGGATTCTCTCTCTCCCTCCCTCTCTCTTCCTCTCTGAAAACAAAACACATAATATTTAAAATAAATAAATAGCCCTGACCGGTTTGGCTCAGTGGATGAGAGTGTCGGCCTGCAGACTGAAGGGTCCCAGGTTCAATTCTGGTCAAGGGCATGTACCTTAGTTGCGGGCACATCCCCGGTAGGGGGCATGCAGGAGACAGCTGATTGATGTTTCTCTCTCATCGATGTTTCTAACTCTCTATCCCTCTCCCTTCCTCTCTGTTAAAAAATCAATAAAATATATTTTAAATAAATAAATAAGCAAGCAAACCAACCAACCAAGAAGGTGCTTACATTGAAGATACAGCTAATCAGACCCTCAGGCCAACCACCTGGCTTCTGGCACAAAACTGAGTCACCCCTTCCATGGCCCACTGTACTTGAGGGGCTGGGTACTTCCCGTGGGGCTTCGGGGTACAGGAAGGTCATTCACTCGGCATCCACTGGAGTATGAGAACGTGTAAGAACTGTCTCCTAGCGTTCTCGCCCGCATTCTTGAAGTTCTGTTAGGATGCTGTCTGGTCTAGAAGAGCAGCCCGTTCAACTTTATGAATGGTCACAGCGTGGCTATGCAGATGCTATCGGTGTAATTGTACAAACCCGTCCGTCTGGTTCTGCTCTCATCTGCCGGCAGAAAGCAGCATCTCATCCTGGAGTCTCCGGGAGATAAGACCACCCCATGACCTAACCTCCTCCTGACATCACCAGCCCTGGGGGCCCCGGGTGAGATCTGACGCCCCGCTTTCTCCACACTCCACAACTATGTAACCTTGAGCCAGTCACTTAACCTCCCTTTCCTTCTTTGTAAAACGCGGCCAGCAAGACCTGCCTCAAGGCCTGCTGGGAGATTAACCAGGTGGGGGAAGCACTATAGATTCTGCACCCCCACGTGAACACCCACGGATGTGGAAATAAAGACCTAATGATTAAATGCAGGACATCGCCTCAACCTATGAACCAGAAGGTCACGGTTCGATTCCCGCTCAGGGCACCTGCCTGGGTTTCGGGCTCGATCCTCAGGAGGGGGCGTGCAGGAGGCAGCCGATCAGTAGGGCAGGGGACGACATGATAAGGACACTCTGGGTCAGGTGACAATGCCAGACTGCAAATAACAGAGGAGATAGAACTGATGACTCCGAGTTCAGGTATCCTAACTTGATCACTGAACTACTGTTAACTACGTGTATATCGATATTTTCAAGAAATACACCCTGAAGTAAGTACTTAAAGGGCCACGATGCATGTAACTCATCCTTCAATGGTGTAAAAGTGTGTGTGTGTGTGTGTGTGTGTGTGTGTGTGGTGAGTGCAGACGGAGAGGATGGAGACGTGCTTTGGAGAATGTGAGGCCAGAAGCCAACTGTGGCAGCGGCTGTGACTTCCTGGCTGCTCCTTCCCAAGCCCTCCGACCTCCTGGAGCACAGAAAAGGCAGTGTTTGTGAGCAGCTGGCTCTGCCTGCGGTCTATGGTGGGGGGAAGGTCTTCAAGGTGACACCACTGGCCCCAAGGGCGAGTGAGGGGGGAGCATTTAAAGTGACACTCTTCCCCAGGCAGGGGAAGGTATTTAAGGTGACACCAATGGCCCCAGCAGAGGCAGCTGAGTAGCATCCAGGAGCCTTGACCTCCTGCACCCCCTCCCTCCTCCACCTTCCTCTTCTCAGGGGCATAACGAGCCACCCCTCTGTGGCCAGCGGACTGTTTTGAGCCAAAGGCCACCGAGACCCTGAGGCTTAAGAGAAACTTCCGCCTCCTCTGGACGACCTGGGAGAGTTTAAATGAGGAGCCCTGCCCCTGACGGTAAGAGCTCTCCCCAGGAATAACGGTCTGACCCCTGCAGGCCGCGGCAAACTGCTAAACATCTTCCTGAGCATCTGCTCTGCCTGCTGCACCGCCTCCGCTCCCTCTGCTGCCCAAGGTGACCCTCGGCCTTAGCTCAGCAAGTCACACACGCATCGCTTCCCCTGTCCGTCTGGGCACCTCCACGTGTGTGGGGCTCCCCAACGTACACAGAGAACTAAGCTTTGTTCTTTCATCTAGTTCATCCGTCTCTCGCAGGTTTGATGATCAGACCAGCCGAGAGGGTCCTGACGGGAGGGGCCAGTGTGACCCCTGCCCCCCACTATCCTGGCTCTCAGGGCAGGCACACGGGCCACGCCCGCTCCTCTGCCAGGGCAGCGGCCTGGGCACCCATCACCCACCTCTACACTCACACAGTGGCCCTTTTATCGGAGGCACGAACGTGCAGCTGTCTGAGCCAGTGTTTAAAAGTCATGTCTTGGCCCGACTGACGTGGCTCAGGGGTTGAGCATCAACCTGTGAACCAAGGAGGTCACAGTTCGATTCCCGCTCAGGGCACCTGCCTGGATTGCGGGCTCTATCCTCAGTAGGGTGGTGCAGGGGGCAGCTGATCAGTGATTCTCTTTCATCATTGATATTTCTATCCTTCTCCCTATAAAAATCCATAGAAATGTATTTTTAAAAAATAAAATAAAATAGAAGTTCAAGTCCTCTAAAGCATCAACATTTTAGAAGCCACTTTTTAGCACACCACCCACGAATTGCCACGGTGAGCCTTTACAAGCCCCGATTCACCAGCCTGTTTGTGGGTGTCCCGGTCCCTTTCTCTCCGGCCGCCGGTGCCTTGAAGGAGCTTAAAGGATGCGGTGACCGCACAATGCACAGAACCTTTCCTTCCTCCGAGCAGCAAACATCCTCTGAACAATGGCTGCCCCCGGCTGCCCGGCTGCTGTGTTTGCCGACAGGAAGGGGAACCACAAACTCTCCAAGTGGCCGCGGCTCCACAGCTCTGCCCCACTTCCTACAGGGCAGGTGGTGGACGTGAGGCCGCGGGCTATTGTCCTGGGCCTGCGTTTGGCTTCAGAGAGAAAACGGAGTGAGCTTTGGGCAGACCAAGGTCTTCTCTAGCAAGGAAGCAGGGTGCCCTGAGGATGGGGTGGGGGGAGGGCTATCCCTGGCCCCTGCTGAGGGAGGCCGCCTCACATGCTAAGGGGGGCTCAGGCAGATGGGGGGCCTGGCCTCTCTCCTCACAGCAGGCTCTTTAGCTGTTTTCCCAGCGCACAGGGTTCGGAGAAAGTAAAGGCAAATATTTACTTTCCACTGAGAGCAGAAACATTCCATCCAGCTCAAAAGACTGCTTTTCTCTTTTTTGTTTTAATATATTTTTATTGATTTCAGAGGGGAAGGAAGAGGGAGAGAGAGATAAAAAAAAAACATCAGTGATGAGAGAACCATAGATCAGCTGCCTCCTGCACGCCCCACCACTGGGGATGGAGCCCGCAACCCCGGGCCTGTGCCCTTGACCGGAATCAAACCCAGGACCCTTCAGTCCGCAGGTGGACGCTCTAGCCACTGAGCCAAACTAGCTGGGGCTGACATTAACCTTTTAGGGGTGAAGAACTAAGCTACCACGACTACTGGGCTGGCCTTGAATCAGGGGTGCGGGAAAGCACTTCCCACACGTGAGATAAATCAGGAGGGCTCCCAGGAAGCCACACCCCCTGCTGAAGAGAACTGATGAATCCACATTCAGGTACTCCAACTTGATCACTGAACTATTGTTAACTTCATGTATATCGATAGTTTTAAGAAATACACACTGAAGTAAGTTCTTAAAGGGCCACGATGCACATGTAACTCATCCTTCAATATTGCAAAGTGTGTGTGTGCGTGTGTGTATGTGTGTGTACGTGTGCAGACAGAAAGGAGGATGGGGCCACCAGCAAGGGCTGCAAAGCCCCAACTTTCCGCTCCGTCCTGATTGGGCCTCGCCGGCCTCGCCAGCCGCTCCCTCGGGTCCTGCCCGCCACTCGCTCACACCCAAGGGTGGTTTCTGCGCCGGCTTAGGCAGCGGGCGGAGCAGCGAGAAGGCTGAGGTTGTCTGAGATCCCGCCCCGCCCCCTCCCCGGTGTGTGCAGCATGATGAATGACACGCTTTGACCGTGGGAAGCAGGACCAGTGTCCCTGGCAGGAGGAGGCACGGGTGGATTCCTGTGCATCGCCCCGAGCAAAGCCATCCAGGAAGGAGGGGACATTGGACTCGGCATGCACTGCTGCCTCCCTCTTCCCATCGTGATGTATCATCTCCGTGGAGACAGGCAAAACACCCCAATAAGAAAACCGCGTCCCTTTGGTGGCACGCTGCGTCTGCTACGCTGAGGGCGCACCCAGGAGAGGCCGCGTGTGCTGGATTCTCAGGTACCGAACTCCCTGCGCAGGTGGAACTTGGTTCTAACTCCATGACGCCTCGATGCGTTTTAAAATTGGGGACCTGCCGTACACCTGCAATAGTATTCATCGGGTCAGCGAAAGGAAAGAGCAAAATGTGTCTGTGGCCCGGCCAACGTGGCTCAGTAGTTGAGTGTCCATCTAGGAACCAGAAGGTCAGGGTTCAATTCCTGGCCAAGGGCACAGGCCCGGGTTGCGGGCTCCATTCCCAGGGAGGGGGGCGTGGATGCATGATTCTCTCTCATCATTGATAACACACACACTCTCTCTCCCTTCTTCTCTGAAATTGATAAAAATATATTTTTTTTAAAAAACACAACAGCCGAGACCGGTTTGGCTCAGTGGATAGAGCGCAGGCCTGCAGACTGAAAGGTCCTAGGTTCGATTCCGGTGGGGGGCATGTACCTTGCTTGCGGGCACATCTCCAGTGTGGGGCGTGCAGGGGGCAGCTGATTGATGTCTCTCTCTCATCGATGTTTCTGACTTTCTGTCCCTCTCCCTTCCTCTCTGTAAAAAAATCAATAAAATATATTTAAAAAAAAACAACACAATGAAACACATGGAGAATAAAGGAGGAAGGAAGCCCTGGCCCACCCCCCCTCCAGAACAGGGCACCCCTCCTCTTAACATCCCAACTCGGGGTATGAGTAGTAGGAGGCACGGAGCTCGCACGTCGCAGCTCCCGCAGAAGGGGCGGGAGGCGGCGGCAGAAGCAGGTTTGGTGATGACGCAGCCACTCGGGCGCTTGAGCTGAATGGGACCTTCCCAGGCCTGAAGCAGGAAAAGTGAGGCGAGCCAGCTGGGCAAGGGGCGCCTCTAACCCCGCAGCGATGGGAGAAACCGGGCAGGGGCAGGGCTGGCGCGCGTGTCCAAACAAAGGCAGCGGGAACAGGAGGCTGTGTGACTGCGTGTGGCTTCCTCGGCTCATCCGGGAAAACCCCCAGGAGAATGGGGGGGCCCTGACCCCAGCTCCCCCCGAGCTGTTTGCCGAGCAAATGACAAGGCAGGGGCGCGGGGTCCAGCCCGGGTCCCGCCCGCACCACGCGGCCCTGATAGTTTTGTCACGGCGGAGTCGATTAGAAAGACAGTCATAAAAGAGATGCTCTCACCCCCAGCTCGGGAGCAGACATCCAATAAAGCGCTTATTAATATTTGATCAGACATTTTCATTTTACCCAGACAAGCCTTCACCGCCGCGGTGCCTCTGCGACGGGGGTTTCTTAAGGAAAAGAGCCGCCGACGCAAACCCGGCCTCGCCTCGGAGGCCCTGTGTTTGCCCTCCGTTCCCAGAAGAGCCCGCACAGCAGCACGCGCCATCAGAAACCGTCCCGGCCGGGTGGCTCAGTGGTTTGAACGTCGACCTAGGAACCAGGAGGTCAAGGTTCAATTCCCGGCCAGGGCAGGTGCCCGGGTTGCAGGCCCCATCCCCAGTGGGGGGCGTGCAGGAGGCAACCGGTCCATGATTCTGTCTTATCATGAATGTTTCTCTCTCTCTCTTTCCCTTCCCCTTCCCTCTCCTTTCCTCTCTGAATACAATAAAAATGCATTTTAACATTTTTTTAAAAATCGGAAAACAGAAGAGAAGAATAAAATGGGGCAAAAATATCAACTCCAGCTCTCCCGAATACCTTAGATGTATAACCAACCACCCAAAAAAGACAGAGGCAGCACAGTTCTACCCCAGAAGCGTGCTCATCAGTCCGCACTATCCCCGAGATAAAAATTTATTTAAGAACAAAGAAACACGTTGATAGAAACGACAAGGTATTCTTTTAGGCGCGCACACCTTTCCAAGCAGAACACCTTTTCGGTACTTCACACAGAAAACAGAGTAAGCTGCCTGGCCACCGAGTTGAGATGCAAAAAAAAACAAAAACAAAAACAGAAAACCCACCGGGAGAACAGGCGCTGGTGACACAGACAGACGAACCAGTTTCACAGCCAGCCTCAGTCTGGCCTTACTCCGGCGCATCTCCGAGCAGGGAACGCACAGGTCAGCGCTTCGAGCTAAACTCGGCCCAGGCTGCAGCGATAACGGTCGGAAGAGCTCTGTCTGGTGCCAGGGGTCTGGGCGGGACAAGAGACGACCTACCAGGGGCAGGGTAGCTAAGGAAGACTCGGGGCTTCCGGACAGCGTGGGGAGGGGCTGTGCAGCTTTTCAAGCCTCTTTATTACATTCTGAACACAAGAAGGAAAGTAGCTTGATAAATCTGACTGGTGAGAACCTACTAGATTTATAACATAAGCGCTCCACTCTCCTTGAATTATTCCAACTGTGAACATCTATTTCTTTCTTTCTTTTAAATATGTTTTATTGATTTTTTACAGAGAGGAAAAGAGGAGTTAGAAACATCAGTAAAAGAGAAACATCCATCAGCTGCCTCCTGCACAGCCCCTACTGGGGATGTACCCCCAACCAAGGTACGTGCCCTTGACCGGAATCGAACCCGGGACCCTTCAGTCCGCAGGCCGACGCTCTATCCACTGAGCCACACCGGTTAGCCAAATCGGTGGCATGCCAGGCACCGATGCAGGTGATCAGGACGCGGCCGCTGACACCCCCTGGAAGTTCCTCATTTGGTACCCCCCAACCCCATCTCACCTGCCCTCCCCGATTTTGAAGAGTGTTAAGAAGCCCTAAGAGAAGCATTTGAGAAATGGGAATTGAAGGAAACTCCCACAGGAAGTGAACATAAGCAAAGAGGGCAGCAGGTGAGCGAAGTTTCTGAGCCTCGAAGGACTGCACACAGCAGCTCCCTCTGAATCCCTGGAGCCACACGGCTGCTCTCTTCTCTTTGGGGACAAACGGTTAAAGCGTTTACACGTGGGGGGGGGGGGGAGGCCTCCATTCATCTCTAAGAGTCCCGGATGACGAGCCTCGGGTGACACGGCAGTCACACTGTATGTAAATGTTCCCAATTAGCTCACGCTGCTCCTGCACGCACCCCGAGCCGCTGCTCTGTCTTTGTCACCATTGGCTGGGCGACTTCTCGCTGAATTATTGATTACCTGCCAATTAATTACCATCGTGACATTCAGCTGGCTTAGCTTGGCAGGGTTTGTTATGGTGGGGTTTTTTTTTTTCTTCTCCCACTTTCACTTTTCTGTACCCTTCAGAGTACAGTCAAAATAATTAGAAACCTAAGAGGAGCGAGTGCATTCTAAAAATAGCCCTGGAAAAATCTACAAATAAACCAGCTGTCAGACACTTCAATGGGCGAAGACGGGTCTTCCCCTGGATGCGGGACGTGGGTGCTCTGTGCCTCGATTCCCTGGGAATCCTCCCCGTGCGAACCTCAGAACACATGGGCTGTACTCACCCCAGGAGGGGGCTAAGTGGTCAGGTGACCCTCTCTTTCCCGGGGGCTTGGGGCACAGGGACCATTTGGAGTCTCATTATCCGCAGGCCAGCACACCAGCTTCAGAGAAGGAGGAAATGGTTGCTAATTCCTGAAAGGATACTTGCCCAGCTAAATGCGCACAAGCCAAAGGCAGCTCGAAGATCGGGGGTTAAGACCCCACGGCCATATGTGGGGCCCATCTCTGCCTACATGTCATCGATGCTGGCCTGGTTCCGCCCCTGGAATCCCGCCCCTTGCCCCCCCCCCCCCCGGGGAGCACTCCGCCTCCTCTCTGCATCCCCACTCTCCCTCCTCTATTTCGGGGGTCTACCAGGCAGACTAGTCAGAGCAAGGATTTAGATCAAGAATACCCAGAGGACTGCAGGCTCCATCCCCAGTGTGGAGCGTGCAGGAGGCAGCCGATCTGTGCATCTCTCTCATCACTGATGTTTCTCTCTCTCTCTCCCCCTCTCCCTTTCTCTCAGAAATCAATAAAAATATTTCTTTTTAGAGAAAAAAAAAACAACAGCCCACAGGAGCGGGAAGGGCTAGTCTGTGTGCGTCCTCAGTACGGTTTAGGACAAACGAAGGTTTGAAATGTTGGTCAAGCTAACGGTCAGCTCAGAGGACAAGCCGCTGAGAGTCGGAACAGGATTTCTGGGGGCGGAGGTGTGTTATTGGGGGGCTGGGGCGGGGAGCAGAGTGCTCACCCTCTCTCCTGCCCGGCCCGCCCCTCCTGTGTGTGAAGCAGCAGCCCCAGTGAGAGACAGTCAAGGGTGTTTGTGTGGAAAGACTTCGCCACCCAAAATGAGTAACTCTGCCTGCTGCAAAAACATTTCCCCCGTGACCCTCTGCTTCCGTGGCCAAACTGGAAAACCGCTCGGCTGTTTACATTGCAGGGAGGGGTTTAAAGAGACACAGATTTTCCACACGGGGCACGGGCACCGGGACCCGTCCTGTCCCATGTGGCTGACTAGGCCGCCCCTTCTGTGCTGCTCCTGGGGTGGGGGGTGGTGGGCCCTGGGAGTGGGGGAGGACTGGGGACTGAAAGGTCCCAGGTTCAATTCCCGTCAAGGGCATGTACATTGGTTGCAGGCACATCCCCAGTGGGGGGCGTGCAGGAGGCAGCTGATTGTTGTCTCTCTCTCATCGATGTTTCTGACTTTCTATCCCTTTTCCTTCCTCTCTGTGAGAAATCAATAAAATATATTTTTTTAAAAAAAGAAAGAAAACAGTACAGCCTGGGCCTCTGGGCACCACCTGCCACCCAGGGCCACTCCCCAGGGTGCTGTCGGGGTCTGGTCCTCTGAGTCAGTGACCTGGGCTCTGTGGCTGCTCTCCCATGAGTCCCTGCGGGAGAGGGGCCGCCAGGATCAGGGACAAAGAGGGCTGCGTTCTATTTCCAGTCCCTTCGCTCCTGAAAATAAACCAGCCAGCCAGGGAAGGGGCGAGGAATGCAGAATCATCCGTCCGCAGGCACGCGCAGCGCGGTCTGATAGCAGGAGGAATATTTAGGCGCACATTTGCAGACGCTTACTGTCCCAATTAAAACGGGAAGCGGCACGGACCGGGGCCGCTGAGGAATGGGCAGGGGTGAGATTTTACTCCCTCCATCTCCCGAGGTAAACACCGCTGGCCCGGCCCAGCTGAGGCAGGAGGAAGGGGGGAGGGCTGAGAGGGGCCAGGGGGAGTGGGGGGAAGGATGGCAGGGGAGGGAACCTGCCACTTGTTTTTAAAGGGTCTCTATTTGAGGATAGGATTGTGCCCACCGCTATGCTCATGTCTCAACAATAAGCATCATATTCTCTGCGAAAGGAAGACAATTCTCCCGCGGGTTTAAAGTCAGAATCATTCCTGGTTTGTAAGTGACGTGTGACAAAAGCTGAGTTAGCATACTGTCCCTGGATGGCTGGCCTCGAGGCATCGGGAGACTACGGAGCTCTGAGTCATCAAAACAAGGAATGCTCATTGTTAACCAAAACCTTGGTCACAGATAAGGTTCCTGGAACTGAAAAAAAAAAAAAAAATGTTTTTTTTTCCAGAATCTTTTTATTCTTTCCCTAGAAAACTGGCCACAAGACACACTTCTTAATATGAAATAAAAATGAGCACTAATATAGTTCCCACTTCGGTTTGTACTTCTCGTAGGCTCACCCAAAAAAAAAGGACAAATGAAAATTGCACTCTCTCCTTAAACCCTACATTCCATCCGGGTTGTGGGCTCAATCCCCAGTGTGGGGCGTGTGTGCAGGGAAACATCCATGATGAGAGAGAATCATCGATCGGCTGCCTCCTACATGCCCCCCACTGGGGATTGAGCCTGCAACCCGAGCATATACTCTTGATCAGGAATCGAACCCGAATCAGTCCACCAGGCCGATGCTCTATCCACTGAGCCACACTGGCGAGGGCGAGATTCTGCGTTTTAATAGCAGCCCAGCCCCAGGGCGGGTCCCACGCAGGTGAGTCAGGTTACTCAGGAAACGCAGACTCCGGCTGCAGATGCTTCTGCAGACAGGCCGTCCCCGGGGCTGCTCCGATCCCTGCCTCTCGCAGCCGCACTGAAACACAGGAACAGTTTGAGGAGAAGCGAGGAACCCCAGCCCGGAGGCTCGGTTGGGGGGAGCATTGTCCTGTCCAGCAAAAGGTTACGGGTGTGATTCCCTATCAGGGCACATACCTAGGTTGCGGATTTGATCCCCAGTGGGAGCAAATACGGGAGGCAACCAATTGATGTTTCACTCTCCCTCCTTCCTCTCTCTCTAAAATCAGTGAACATATCCTTAGATGAGGATTTAAAAAAAAAAAAAGCCTGGACAGTGTTGCTCAGTGGTTAAGCACTGTCCTATGAATCAGGAGGTCATGATTCGATTCCCAGTCAGGGCACAGGCAAAGGTTTGCGGACTTGAACCCCAGTAGGGGGTGTGCAGGAGGCAGCTGATCCATGATTCTTTCTCATTACTGATGTTTCTATCTCTTCCCCTCTCCCTTCCTCTCTGAAATCAATATACACACACACACACATACCTATTTTTTTAAGTATTAAATTACCTACTCAAACTCCTGTCTTACAGTCAAATATTCCTTTGCCTCCTGGAAGGCCTAATGCTAGGCCATGTCTGAGTCCTTGCTGTGGCTGGGACAGACCAGGCAGGGAGACAGCCCCCACTGTGTTCACGTGACCTGCGGGTGGAGCTAACATCAACCCAGGCCCTAGTGCCCATAAGTGGACAGTACTTAGGGCGTTCCTGCTCCGGCTTGACCTAGAGACCATCTTCCATTAAAAATGTAGCCCTGTGTCCCTACCAGTGGTCGGCAAACTCATTAGTCAGCAGAGCCAAATATCCACAGTGCAACGATTGAGATTTCTTTGGAGAGCCACATTTTTTCAACTTAAACTTCTTCTAATGCCATTTCTTCAAAATAGACTCGCCCAGGCGGTGGGATTTTGTGGAAGAGCCACACTCCAGGGGCCAAAGAGCCGCATGTGGCTCGAGAGCCACAGTTTGCCAACCACTGCCCTAGCCAATTTGGCTCAGTAGATAGAGTGTTGGCCTGTGGACTCAAGCATCCGGGTTCGATTATAATCAGGGGCACATGCCCGGGTTGTGGGCTTCAATCCCCAGTGTGGGGCGTGCGTGCAGGAGGCAGCCAATCCGTGATTCTCTCTCATCATTGATGTTTCTATCTCTCCCTCTCCCTGCCTCTCTGAAATCAATAAAAAAGATTTTTTTAATAAGTGTAGCTCTGCAGAATCAGGAATTTCAAAATAACTCCGAGAGCCGATTTCCTGTCTCTAGGGTGCTTTTCATAAAATGACGTCTTACGGTTTCACAGAAATAATGAGAGAGAAGCGCTGCAAACATTCTGTAACACGTTGCTAGGCATCGCGAACGTTAGCAAAGCGGCGAGGATTTCCCACAAGTTGTCAAAATAAAATGAAAAGACTGAGATTCTCAGCAACACAGAGAGCAGAATCAAGATGCCCCATTCAAAATACAAACCTCCACAGGGAACGAGTCACATGCATGGGCGG
>PVJN01026376.1:12989-29193 GCA_004026805.1 Lasiurus borealis | reverse complement strand
CCAGCCTGTCTTGACCACAGCTGTAGGCCGTCTCCTGAGCTGTGTCACCTCTGACAGGCCATACACATCCAGCTCCTGTGCCTGATGACACCCGCTCTGCTCAGGGTGCAAACTGCCACTCATCCAGGCGAGCCTGTCAACCTTGTGACAGGACAGAAATCAGAGACCTCAGCTGGACACAAGCCCGGCCAGAGCCCCTCAAAGCCAGGAACAGAAGTCTTTACTGGAATTAGCCTTGCCTCAAAATCCTTGAGAGCCCTGGGAGCTGAGGAGGGGATAGTGAAGCAATCAATCATGGCAAATTAGTGTAATGACACACCCTGCATGGCCTGCATGAGCCCTGTGCATGTTACCCCCCAAAATGGCATTTAGCTCCCTCATGAGGATGGCCTTCCTTTCCTATCAGTAGCCTGTTAACAACAATGATTAGGATAGAATGCCGGGGCCAGAGAGACGACTGGTGTTTTAACATGTATTTTAATAAATAAGCAAATGTTATCTGTCTCCTAGTACTGAAGTGTCTAAGCAGTGTTCAAGAGACCTATCAATCAGCTCTCCTGAGCCTGATCTCTTGAGCTCTCCCACAACCCTCAGGCCCTCAGTTGCTATAGCAACTCCAAACCAGGAGTGGTAGCTGTAAACTTTAAAAATATGACTTTTTCCTGGCCAGCCATGCTTCTCTATCAATAGCGGAACCTTTGCCTGAATTCCAAGCGAGTGGGGGATTTTTGTTCTCTCTGGAATCTATAGCAACCAAAATTAGACTATAAATCATCTTAATGGTGCTTTTCAGAGAATTCTTTGCTGGATCAATTCAGATCATACAAGGTGGCAAGCTTCCGAACCCAGGCACTAATAATGGTCTTGTCAGAGATGTATGGCAGGGAAGAAAGGGATTGGGCTGGATGCTGTTGGTGCTAATCCCTGATGAGTGGCCACCAAACTTCCACCCTGTATTCCTTGCCTCAGTCTTGGGCTGCTGTCTAGAGCCATCTCTTCACAAGCTGCCTTAGAGTCCCCGGAAGTGACAGAATCCCACAGTCTCTGGGATTCTCCAGCACGTCACGTGCTTGTGGGATTGTGAGACAGCCTGACCCAGTAGTCAGGAATCTGGACTACCACCCCAGCTCTGGTTGTGAATCCAACACCAAGCAGCTGTTTGAATTTGAAAAGTGATGCAACTTCTTTAACTTTCAGTTTTCTCATCAAATAGGGAGAACAACAATGTTTATCTTCTATGCTATTTGTCAGGATTAAACAAATAATATTTGCCAAGCACTTTCTAAGTGCTTGCCATATAGTAAATGCCCAAAGAATGTTTGCTATTATTTTAAAAAATACATAGGGTGTGATATATTAACAGTTGTTGAGTATAAGTGTTTATTGTATGGACCTTGCAACTTGTCTGCTTGTTTAGGAAAATTTTTAAATAAACGTTGGATAAAAATAAAAACAGAGTCAAAATGGCAAGAGAGTAGCTTTTCAGCCCCTCACAATGGTGCTGGCAGTTTACCATGTGCCAGGCACTGTGCTCAGTTCTAAGATCACAGAGGTCACCAGGACCCGTGAGGTCCCTGTCCTCATGGAGCCAGCATTCGAGTGGGGGAGACAGAAAAGTAAATGTGAAGATCTAATGCATTGTGGGAGAGTTATTCCTTGAGTGGCAGGCGAAAGTACTCTAGGGGCACAGGTGAGGGACAGTGAACTCAGGCTGGAGCCAGGCCCCTCTAAGCTGAGACCTGAAGGACGAGAGATGAAGTAGGTTAGCTAGTGACGGTGTGCAGGAGACAGGCGAATGCCGGTGGCAGACGGGACATAAAAGCCCTGGCATGTTTGAGGATGTAAAAATACACCTTCAGTCCTCTCCCAACCCTGCCCTAATGTGACCAGTCTTTCCAGGTTCAATTGTATTCCCTTCTATTCAA
Source organism: Lasiurus borealis (assembly GCA_004026805.1). Lineage (NCBI taxonomy): Eukaryota > Metazoa > Chordata > Mammalia > Chiroptera > Vespertilionidae > Lasiurus > Lasiurus borealis. Next base: position 27,268 of record PVJN01026376.1, on the reverse strand, counting down.
CAAACATTGATTCTCTCCTCTCTCCAGGCTCTGTTCGAGGCACAGGGAATTGAGTTGAATGGTCACTGGATCATATTCGGTTCCTTACACTGTAATTCGCTGATCCCAACTTTAGAGCGTATACAGTAGCATTGAAGTATATTCCACGAGGCAAGGGAGTTGCCTTTGTACCCCTGGCTCCATCAGCCATTGCCTGTGAGATTCTTCTGGGTAGGTGAGTTAAGTAATGGCCTGGGCCAGCCATATCCTCCCTGAACTTGTGCCCCTGCCCCATACACACCGGGTGATCTACCTGGTGAGTTGTGTCAGCCGTGGGCCTAATGTCCAGAGGTCCCCTTCACTGGGTCCAGGCAAGGTTCTGATTCGGGTTCAGGAGAAGGTGACTATCAAGTGCATGCTACTTGGACTCACCTTTTCAATAAGGTCTAGCTTTGTAGTATTGGGCAATGGCCCAACTCAACAATATGATCCGTTGCTTTTATTTGGCTAAAGATCTGTCTCCTGCAGAAACTCCACCGAGAGGGGGAATAAAAGGCGGGACAGAACTGGGGACATAGTTGGCCTCATATCAGCAAAATAGCATCAAAATGCATCTTAAACCCTCATAAATCTATTCTATCCAGCTCGACGCACTAGGGGGAGAAAATGCTTTGAGAGCACTATTCTTCTGAACATGCCACTTGCAAACCTCCCTGCCTCATTCCTGTGACTGTGAAGGTGACTAGCCATCTTCTCCAGAGAATGCTGCCGATGTCCCATGAGGCTGTGGGCACTTCAGTTAGCAGCACCTCCTCCTCAGAACCTCTGCTCTCTGTGGGGCTTTGCTTGCCTGCTGGATCTGCCAGCACACAGGCCACTCCTTGGAAGGGAGCTCATTTCCCTCTAAAAGTGTTTAAAAACCAGTTGTCAGGGAGACCAGCCCCGCCTGCCCCGCCTGCTTCGATGCTTGAAGACCCTGTAAAGACTTCATTCGAATGGCCTCCTTACCTCTAAAAGGGGAAAACTCCAAAGTTCAGGGTCCTTTGAGCCTGGTGGGGTCACAGCAGCCTACAGATACAGGGAAAGTCCAACAGTGTCTCCTTTATTAGTGATGACAGTAGTTTTCCCAAATAGGCGATAAGGCCCGCTCTCTGGGTGAAAAAGCAAGTTTCTGCTCCCAGCACAGAGGCATTGGGCCACACTTGCTGTGTGTGTGACTGCTTTTTATGAATGGACTTTGTCCTGGGGACATGGCCAGCAAGTGCCATCTCTCCTCTATCTATCCTTCTACCATGTGAGAGAAATAAAAAGGACTTTTTGAGAACTAGTTACATGTTAGACACGGTGCTTTGCATATTATTTCCTCTTCACCATAGGGAAGTACTAGACCTATATTGCAGATGAGATAACAGGGTGCCAGGGAGGATGAGGACTTTGCTTATGGCCACATAACTGGTAAGGGGGAGGAAAAGATGAGATCTGACCCAAACTGTCTACAGACATTATTTCATTTCCCATGGGGGTTGCTTGAATCTAGTGGACAGAGGGTGGTGGTACTGCTCAGTAACCTGCAGTGCCCAGGCAGCCGCAGAGGGCAACATTCAGTGTCTGCAGTGCTGAGCCCCTTCTTGAGAGTCTCAGCTAGTGTTTTTGGAACACTTGTTAGTGTTGCATTAAGTGGAGATGCCTTCAGGTACCACTAAGATTTATCTGGGGGAAGGTGCCCCTGCTCTGTGGGTCGGAGGCGCGGGGCGGGGAGGCCTCACCAGTTCATCACCCCTGTACCTGTATGTTTCTGTCTGCACATGTGACCCAGAGCAGGGAGGGTACAGGAAAGCCTGGTCACTTACTAAAGTGACCCACTGCATGGGAGGGAACCCAGTTCCACCCCCTAATCTGACGTCAGTTCAGAGTGTTACCCAACCTGCCGCACTCATGCAGGCCTTTTTTAAAAAATATATATTTTATTGATTTTTTACAGAAAGGAAGGGAGAGAGATAGAGAGTTGGAAACCTCAATGAGAGAGAAACATCAATCAGCTGCCTTCTGCACACCTCCTCCTGGGGATGTGCCTGCAACCCAGGTACATGGCCTTGACCGAATCGAACCTGGGACCTTTCAGTCCGCAGGCTGACACTCTATCCACTGAGCCAAACTAGTTTCGGTAATGCAGGCCTTTGAGACCTCAGACCAAAGCATGTGACATAACCTCTGTCTTTTCCCGGTGCCTCATGTGGTTATCACCCTCATGGCCTCAACTCCACACCCACCTGCGTGGGATGTGGGACATTTGACAGATGGAGACACTGAGGCGCCATGAGGCTAAGGACTTGTCTACGATCAAAGGACTGTCCAGGGTTTCTCTGTTGTGAGGACTGTCCGATGCTCTGTGGGATGTTGACAACATCCGTGGCCTCTACCCACCAGATGCCAGAGCATCCTCTCTCCCAGTTATGACAACAGAAATGTCTAGAGATGCTGCCTAATGGCTTGAGGGGGCAGAATTGTTCCCAAATGAGAATCACTGGTGCAGACTGAGACCTGAGGTAGCATCCTTGCCTCATCTCATACCTACTGACCTGGTGTATCATGGTTCTGGGAGTTAGCACCCACCCCCCTGAGATAAACCTGCCTGTGTTTGCTCTTCTGGGTTATGCTCTTGTGGGAAGGGCAGCCCCTCTTGGCATACAATGTAGGATGTGCTAATCACAATGACTTAATGACACTCAGGAAGCTAGTCCCATGGCCCACTCCTTCCTCTCACCATCAATGTCTCTAAATAGCACATCGTCCTCACTTTTAGGTCCTTGGTGGATCGCCTCCCTCTCACCCCCAAGCCCACTCATATTCACCACCCCTCCCACACTCACTGAGTCTCTCTCATCCCTCACAGAGTCTAGCATAACACTGATTTATTGACCCAGCACACAGGGGTCTTTAAAATGTTTAAATCAGACCGCGTCGCCTTTCCTCTTAAAACCCTCCAGGAGCCTTCCATGCACTCAGCATGAAATCTAAACTCCTTCTCACAGCCTGAGAGGTCCTGGGCAAGGACTCGGCCTCCCTCTCAGACCTCATCTCCTCCCTGCCTGCCTTGCTCACCAATCAGGCCTGTGCACCTCTTCCTGTCCTTGAACACACCCATCTAGCCTTTGCCCTAGGGGTCCCTCCCTGCAACTCTTTTCCTAGATTCTCTGCTTAAATGTCACCCCCATAGACAGGTCTAACCCAGTCCCCAGCATCAAGTAGGTCTCTTACTGACCTTCCGAATCCCCTGTACCTGGAACAGCACTGGCTTGGGATTGGCATTCAAAACAATACACGTGGAATGAGCCTGTCACGCCAGTTAGCATGCAGATTTCATTAGCCAGCAGAGTCTGCGGAGTTCAGGTTGCCGCTATGGGTAAATAAAGCACACCGGCACATACTTGGCTCTCCCTGTCCAGTTTCTTTCCAACACTTGAGATGTAGCATAATATATTCTGATTTTTTTTTGATTGAACTGTCAGCATGATTTATTTCATAGCATCTTCCTCCCTCTCCCTTTGTAAATAATGGTGCCTCTGAAGAACCTTTTGCTAACATTTGTCTTGCTAATTTGCCTAGGGGGTGGGAGGATGGTGGCATTTTTTGTTGTTGCTTTTTTTTTACCCCTTTATCATGGGTTCGGAGGAGAATTTTTTTCTTCATGGCATTGGGACACGGAAAAAAAAAATCAAGGTTATATGGTGCATTGACTTCTTGCTGTTTTACAAACTGGCTCAGGCTCATTTTACAACTCGAGAATAATTCAAATTGGAAATCACCTCCTTGAAAACCATCAAATTAATGGTATTCCCATTACATACCCAACCATGTGAGCAATGGGGCCCGTGCTGCAGCTGCTAGAATTCTGCATCAAAGTAAATAATGCATTAAGGAGAGGGCAATTTCATCCTCCCGGAGAACTCCCCAGGCATTTCCCCTTCAAGAACTGGGTGGCTTCGGTGCAAACAAGGACTCTTGGGACTGTGCAGCGTGGCTGGGATGAATGTGGACCCCTGAGTATTGAAGATGGGCTGTGTAGCACGCCGTATGCTTTCTTGAATTATTGTAATCTTTCTGGACTGTCGCAGATTATCGCCATGGGGGTGGAAAACTTCTATAATTGCTCATGGGCTTGTTAGAATCTCTGGCAATATTATGTGTGATACACACACATGTATGTGTCATATATATATATCAAGTTAAGAAAATGGAGCGCCTCCTCCCACTGTCCCTCCTCCTTCTTCTCACTTGGCTTCTACATCTCATCAATCACAACTGTCAATTTTAGCTCCTAAAATATTATTGTTTTGAATCTTGTCCTTTCTCTTCATCCAGACACAACTTCCCAGCATGAGCCCCCAAATTCTACTCCTGCCTCTAAACCAGTAGTCTGAATCCTGGATGTTCATTGGAATTGCCACACGAGCTTTAACAATTCACCAGTGCCCAGACTGTCCCTCCACAGTGTCTGATTAAATTGGTCTGGGGTGGGGTTCTGGCATTGGATTTTTTAAAATGCTCCCTGTCGTCAGGGTCCAGAATGACTGCTTTAGACAGACCTCACTTTCCACAGCAAGCAGAGGGCTCTGTCATAAAGCCCAGCTGACTATGCCATCGCCTGCACAGAACTTCAGGTTGCTTTCTGGTGCCTTCACATACAGCTCAGGGTCTGCAAGAGTGACCCCTGCCCTGGAGTTTCATTTCTCCCCTTCCCCTCATGCACACAGGATCGTGCACACAAGATTATGCACAAGTATCATGCACACAGGATCATGAATAAGGATTGTACACACGGGATCAGGCACACAGGACCATGCACACAGGATCATGCACACACTGTACTCCAACAGAAATTGGCCACTGATCCTTTCGGAAACCAGTGCCTGTTCACACCTCTGTGACTTTGCATGTGGAATGCACTTTCCCCCAAAATCTGGGTGTAAGTGCTTAATGATCTTCCAAAACTGGCCCTAAGAAGTTGCTCCTGAGTTCCTCTCGCTCCTCTGTGCTCATGCTTTTGTGTGCTCTCGTGTTTTGTTGTGTGGTTGAGATGATTGGAACCACATTTACAGTAGGTGCTGCTGGATCCTGATGCCTCACAGGCAAGAGCCACATATACCTCTCTTGATGCTTCCCATGCTCAATGCTGTGCTGGGCACAGCGCATGCTTAGTAAATGCCTACTGCTGACTGTGTCTCAATGACAGTCCCAGGGGATATGCCGATTTCTGTGCCCTTAAGTAGGATTCCCTTTAGATTCTGGGTGAAATGGAATTAGTGCATTTCTTCGACGTGAAGAGCATGCAGATCACCCGGGATTGATATCCTGGCTTTACCACTTAGAGCCGCATGACCTTGAACTAGTTCCCTACCCTCTATGAGCCTCAGTTTCCTTGCCTGTGTAATAGGGATTCTCCTACCTAATCCACAGGGTTGTGATAAGGACCAGAGATGGAATGTCAGTAAAGTGTCTACCAAGGATCATGACTCAGAATAGCCAAGTGTTTAATGAATAATAAATTGGAGCCCCCTATCCTCACTTCACCAGTTTTCCTTCATGCTACTGGGAAAAATTCATTCGTTCATTCATTAATATTTTTAAAAATATATTTTTATTGATTTTAGAGAGAAGAAGGGAGAGGGAGAGAGAGGTAGAAACATCAATGGTGAGAAAGAATCATTGATCAGCTGCCTCCTGCATGTTCCCTACTGGGGATGGAGCCTGCAACTGGGCATGTGCCCTGACCGGGAATTGAACCCTATCTCAATGCTCAGCCATGAAGCCACACCAGCCTGGGAATCTAAGCCAGCAGGGGTTTTATTTCCAGAGTGCACCCACATCCCTACCATGTCCACCACCTTCCTTTGGGGACCCTATGTCGGATTTTCGTTTAGCTGACAAAGAATTGTAATAGAATGGCCACCTGACTGGTCATCAATATGAAGTGAATTGATTGTTCACGATGTTACGTCTTCCCTCCTCTTGCCAACTTTTGCAAGCATTTCGCAGGTATTGGCAAGCAGCACGGGGAATTGACAATAATTCTAGTTAGTGATTAGGGCATGCTAATGTGCTCTGTTGGTAATTAGTGCATTAATGTAGCATGGATTATATCACTTACAGTGATTGAGAGGCATGGCAAGCTCAGAGCATTATTAACATGTGAAGTTTCAGGCTTGCGGGTGGAGGTCCAGTGTGGCTAGTGAGAGAGCTGGAGGGGAATCCGAGGGCCTGGCGCCTTGTCTGGCTGTGCCACTTACGTGCTGGGTGGCTCTGGACAAGTCATTTCACTCTATGGAGTTCAGGTCTCAGAGGAAAAGTTAAGAGATCAGATTCTGGTCTGTGAAGGAGAGAGGAAAGGGGAAGGGGAGATGCTAACAGTGAGGACTGTGGGTAGAAAAGGATGAGGCTGGTTTACCCCTGGACCACCCTTGGGAAAACAGACCCCGTGAGTGACAGGTGTAATCAGGGTGAGCTAGGCTGTGCAGAATGACAGACCAGCCCAGATGGTTAGTGGTTTAGCACAGCCATGGTTTCCCTATCACTCATACAGTTTCCAGGGCAGGTTAGGTAGATCTCCAGGGCTGCTTTCCAGAAACTCGAGCCGCTTTGTTCTCGTGGCTTCCAGTGGCTACCTCACGGGGATGGGCTGCTGAGCATCTTGCTCTGGCCCCTGAACGCTTCAGCCAGGAAGTGACACAGATCATGCTACTCACCTTTCTTTGGACGATGGGAGTCACATGCCCCCCCCCCCCATCTTCAGGGACTGGGAAATGTGGGAAATGGCCATGGATGAGGGGAGCTGGAAGGAGTGTTCCTGGTACAGAGAATGTGGCAGCATAACCTTAGGTCCCTTGAATCTGAAGGGGGGAGAGAGAAAATGAGCACTTATTAAGCACCCTCTTCATGCCAAGACCTTTGTACACATCTGTTCTTTACCTCTCTTTACTTTCATCCTCACTTTTCACATAAGGACTTTGACTCACAGAGAGTGTGAGTGAACAAATGTATACTACTAGTAATTTGCTGAACTGGAGTTTTAGTCTAAGTGTCTGATATCAAAGCCCAAGCCTTTTACATACCATCACAGTATTTAACTTTTTTTTTGCTTAATCCATGCTCTCTAAATAGCAAAGGATATTTTTCCATTGCTATTTAGAGAGCATGGAAGGGAGAGACAGAATGAGAGAAACATCAATGTGAGAGAGACACATTATTTGGGTGCCTCCTGCACGTGCCCAACCAGGGTCAGGGATTGAGCCTGCAACTGAGGTACCAACCCTTGACCGGAATTGAACCTGGGACCCTTTAGTCTGCAGGCTCACACTTTTTCCACTGAGCCAAATCGTCTATGGCACAAAGTTTAAAAATAGTTATTGGACTCTCCTACTAGCATATGGTCTCCTTGACTCTAAAACTCTACCTCTTAGGTCCTAAATGAAATCCCTTGCAAGAGTGAAAAACAAAACTAATTCACCTTGGTTAGGTTGTATCTCACTGACACAGATTGCAACTCTCACAATTCAACATAGTATACTCTACATGGAGATTTCATTTGTTCATATATTTTCTCATTAACTTGACACACTTACTGCCTTATCAAAATGTTTTGTGATGTCCTATAAGATTAGAAGAGAAAAAAAGAGAAAGTCACAGCTAGCTCTTGTTAATGGCTTAGCAGCACACAGTGGGCTAAAGCTTGGGCTAGAGGCCCTGGCTGGTGTGCCTCAGTTGGTTGGACAGTCAGAGTGTGTGTAAGAGGCGACCAATCAACATTTTTCTCACCCCTACCCCACTCCTCTCTCTAAAAATCAATGAAGAACACAATACACAACTTGGGCTAGAGGGAGAGTATGTGATTTCCCCAATCACGGAGAGATGTGAAATTAAATGAGGTCCTCCAGGTCCCTCATCCTGTAGCCTCCAGAGCAGACAGATAGCCCAAAGTGCTAAGAGCAGCATTTCAAGATGTACAGGATCCAAAGCCATGGACCACTTCAGAGCTGGCAGGAAGCGACTGGACACATAATACAGCAGCCGTTAGTGACTTTGTGTTAGTGTGGGCTCCAGTGCAGTTGTGGGGACAAAGACCAGATTCCAGGATGAGTGACTAGGAGGTAAGGAAGGAAACATGGTAGATGTGGGAGAGGCTTTCAGAAACTTTGACAGTGATGGGGCACAGAGGAAGACTGGGGGAGCTTAAAGACGAAATAAGTGCTAATTAAATTTGTTGATTGAGTGCTTTTTTTGGCTGAGCCAGTTTAGTTTTTAGTTACTTCCTGTCCATTAGTTTGATTGCTGCTCAGGGAACAAGAATCAGTTTTGTCACTGGCTATTTTTAAGTGGCAATTTACGAAGGTCAATCTACTGAAAAAAACCCATATGTATCACCCAGCCCACCAGGGATTATTTCACAGTTACTCAAGGTTTGGCTGATGCAGGCCACTGCTTTAAACCATTAACACAGATAATTAAATGCTGGCTGTGAAAGATCAGAATTCCATTCTTTGTTATTCATATAGTGTTGTGGTTGAGAGCACGGACTCTGGGACTCAGTGGTGCCACGTAGAACCAAGTAGCCGCGGACATAGAATCTGGCCCCTGGGTGCCTTGGTTGACTCATCTGTTACAATAGGTGTTGCATAGGGATATTGGGAGAACCAATGGGCTAATACAGAACATGAAAGGATTAGGACAGTGGTCAGCAAACTCATTAGTCAACAGAGCCAAAATCAACAGTATGACAATTGAAATTTCTTTTGAGAGCCACATTTTTTAAAGTTAAACTTCTTCCGGCTGTGGTATTTTGTGGAAGAGCCATACTCAAGGGGCCAACGAGTAGTATGTGGCTCTCGAGCCGCAGTTTGTTGACCACTGGATTAGGATAACTGGCAGCTACTAGGTTTGCAATGAAATGGTAGCTACTTTGTAAATGTTTACCAACGCCTGCTGTGGATCAACATTATTGATGGCACTGGGGATATCAGTGTGGACAAGGTAAATGGGGTCCTTGCCTTCACAGAGCCTATAGACTTGGATGTTACAGAGAAGTAAACAGGAAATTCCAATAGAGATGGGCAAGTGCAGAGGGTGACAGGGCAGATGAGGGCGCCTAAGACAGGCTTGCAGGTACAGAGAAGACTTTGTGAAGGAGGCATTCTCCAAGTAGGTGCCAGGGAGAAAGCAGGAGCTGGCGTTCACTCTTGTTCCTCCCAACCCCCTCCCACCCCGCTGTGAGGAATCTCTAACAAACACCATTTAAGCCTCTGCAGTACTTTAATGACACCTAATTGCTCCCTTGGGTTCTGCCTCAGGCTCCTGCCTTCTTCTCTGGCCCTTTCTCTGTCCAGCTCTCTGTGCTCCGGGAAGTTCTGACCATTCTTATTTCTCAGAGGTGCTGTGTTTCCTCTAGTCACATGTTTCCTCCCTGCCTGTCACTTGGCCAAATTAATCTTTACTCACCCTTCCTATTTCAGACAGCTGGTGCTTCCGCAGTGGCCTCTGGGCAGGAGGAGAAGGCCTCTATTCTAACCTCCCTTCACTTCTCCATCATGGCACATGGCAGTTTCTACACGCTTATGTGTGATTCTCACCATGCATGTCTGCCTCCTTGGTGGGATGTGAGCTCCAGACAGGCACGGAACTTGTATGTTTGGATGCCCTTAGATTCCAGCTCTTAGGCACTGAACACGTGTTTGCAGAGAGCATGGAGAGGGCTCCTTGAAGGTGAACATGTTCTAAATCCAACAAACACGAGTCCCATCAGAGCTCATCACCATCTGCCTGCAAGGTGGGGACGTGGGGTGAAGCAGCCCAGGGCACAGCCTGGCTGGAGGCCAGGGACTCAAGAAGGCCAGGTCCTGGGGCTTTTGTGAAGCAACCTGATAGATCTGGAGGGCAGGATGGGTGAGACAAAGGCATCATGGGTCACTACTCTCTCCCCACCCCAATTTTAAATATTTAGACCCTTTAAGTATGTAGACCCTTATCCTATGCACTAAACTACAATGAGGAGTAGTAATAACTCCACAGCATTCTGTGATGGGAAATTGAAATGTTAGAAGCTTGTTATCTTTGTGTCAAGAGAGCTTCTGCTTATGGAATTTGCTAGAATAATCCAAAAGCTTATGTGAGTCTTAGAATGAAAACGCTGGTGTTACACTGCTGGGTTATTGTTTTTTCATTGATTTTAGAGAGGAGAGGGAGGGAGAGAGAAAAACATCAATGATGATCAAGAATCATTGATCGGCTGCCTCCCGAATGCCCCCTACTGGGAGTCGAGCCTGCAATCTGGGCAAGTGCCCTTGATGGGAATTGAACCCAGGACCCTTCATTCCAAAGGCCAATGCTCTACCCACTCAGGCAAACCACATTGTTGGGTTTTATTCACTCTCATCAGCTGTGGTGCTTAGGCAAAGTCTTTAGCTTTGTCTGTGTGCCTCAGTGTACACATCTGAAGTACACAGGTAATGACATTTACTCATGAAGCTATAAAGCTGTTGCAAAGATTAGAAACAATATAGGTAAGTGGCTGGCACGGGGCAGGCACACAATAGGTGCTCAATACGTGGTGACTGGTGCCTGTTATCCCCTTCTCATCATCATTCATTTATCTGGCTTCAGGAATTAGCCAACATAAAAAAATGTATAGTCAAAATTATTATTGCAAAAAAAAAACACACAACAAAAAACCCTAGTTGATAAAATTTACCACATGTTTGTTTATGTGGTAAGCCCTCTGCTATGACTTGGTGTCACAGTAATGAAAGAGAAACAAGGATTCTGGCCACATAGAGCTGAGAGTTAGTGACGCCTTATTTATTTCTAAAAGGACTTTTCCAATTTAAACAGCAATTGGGGAGATAGATCTGTAAAATTTTGAAAAAGTAGGAAGAGAAATTATTCGTAGATTCACTACTTCGAAACAGCCATTATAAACATTTTGGTAATGTTTTTTTTTTTCTTTTCTTCAGTCTCTCAGTCTGTGCTAATTATTTTTACTTAAATCTATGACAGAAGTATATTTCTGTGCTATTGATAATGCTTGGTGTAAGTAATTTTTAATGGCTGCATAATGTTCTGTGTAATGAATGAATTTACTAACCCACTCACCTGTCATAATATATTGTGCATAAAGACTTTTTCCTCCTGTGTTTTTGGAATGTTTCCTCAGGATAAAATCTCAGAACTGAAATATTTGGATGAAAGCTTCTGAGATTCTTAACATCCTGCTCAACCCTTTTTAGCTGTGGAGAAGCAAGTCCCACCTATGATATAGAAAATATTTCTTACAGTGTCCCTTTAAGAAGAGAGAAGATTGAACATTCTGCAAAGGAGATACAAAGTTAAAGCCATATTAATCATCCCGGCTTAGCTTGCAATGCTAAATATTAATGTCCCTCTTTGGTATGTGTGGCATATTATGTACAATTCATCTGAATATAAATAGTCCAGATTGTGACATTGCATTATTCATGATGAATCAACTGTCCATGCTCGGTGCAGCGCATCACTCAGAGATGCAGCACGCTCGCTAATGAATCAGCAGGTAGAAAATGGATTGTGAGCTCCAGGAAGGGGGAGTGAAAAGGTCTAACGTTTATTGAGCATTTATTATGTTCTAGGTGCTTTAGATGAATCAAATCACTTAATGAACAGTCCTCGAGGTTGGTAATTGATGTGCCATACAGTCTCCTTCCACTTTCTTCTTCCCAGGTTGCAAACCCCCCTCCCGCCCCCATCCTACATCTTCACTAGTGACTTCTGCTCTTCAGCACTCAGGTAGCCTGACAGTGGGCTTCAGCATCACTGGACATGCATTATCTTCCTTGTGGAATTAGGAAGGTGAGTTGGGGACAGTGCGAAAATGAAGAGCTTGAGAAGAAAGAAACAAGCCAAGTGATAGTGGCACAGAGAGAAATTCTAGTAGTGAGCTTCAATAAACTATGTTTTTCTTCAGCTACAGCAACTCAGATCATTTTTTTTCTCTGCCACTTAGTACCAGGGAACTCTGCTGGGTGTCAGAAGGAACACAAGGGACCCTGCATGGCCCAATTACTCTTTTGAAAATATTGAAGCAGAGTCTTCAGAGAACTTTAGGAGCACAGTGATCTTAGTTCCTGAAAAGCAGCATCTGTCATCCCTAATAACTCGTTTTGGGGCTCGTAGGTAACTAGCCCTCGGTCATATGTGAAAACATCGAAGTCTGTGGAATTTTGTGCCATTTAACAAAAGACATGTTGCACTTTTTTACAATGAGATACAAGGTCACTACATTTTTGGTTAGTTTATAGCCAGTAGGGAGACCCGTCAGTTGAGTTACAGAGGCCGGATGTGGCCTTGTGCTGGAGGTGTGGGGGGCAAGGAGCCAGTTCTCATTTGCTTTTGGGCAAGAAAAATCTTCAGCTAATGGATCCTAACATGGGGCATACACCTTTGACCGATGGGACAACTCTCCAAACTTCTTTCAGTTATGAGGCACAGGAATAGGGGAATAAAGGACGATGTCCCCCCAAACCATGTGAGATCCCACATGTGTGCATCTTGAATTGGGGATGAAACAGATGCCAGACAGCAGCTGATTCTAGATAAGCTGGATATGAGGACTTGGCCAAGAACAATAGGCTCAGATTCTGGGAGTCTGTGGTTGTAGCCAGTTCCCAGAAGGTTTTAGGAAATCTGAGCTTCTAACTGATCGGGGTGGAAGCCTCTCTTTTTCACTGCCTCCATGGCAGGGGCAGTAGTGAGGGTGGTCAAAAAGGCAGGAGACATGACAGGCTCTGGTTTTCTGATTCTCCCAGCAGAGGGAGCTGCTGAGTTGGGACGTCCTCCAAGGACTGGTGCTGGAGAATCACCCTCCTATGCAAAGCATCTTGCGAAACGCTGTGCTATTACAACTGATTCTGCTGTTGCTATTACTGCTATTACAACTACTGTTGCAATCACTTTTACAGTTACTATTAGTTTACTGTTACTATTCCGAGTTGATAGGGCAAGGCCAAATTCTGGCGGTCCCAACTATCGTTTGCAATTTTTGTCAAATATCTTTCTTTTTGTTTTCTGATCTGTAAAGTGAAATAATAAGGCCACTGTGTCTGCTGCTCGAAGATGTGATGAGTTTGGGGGCAGATTTTGAGGTCCTTTGAAAACCTCATGGTGCTGTGTAATATAAGGGGATATTGCTATGGTTGAACCACTCATCTAGGAAAGAAACATTTGAGATGTTTAATGGCAAGATGAAAAATAAAAATGTGTGCATTATTTACATTCAATGAATGTAAATTTTATTTTAAAAAAACCTCCAAATTTCTTCCCCATGAATTTCCGTTGGAGAATCCAGTCATGACTAAATTGCCACCCAATATACTCTAAAAGACCAGTCAACTTTAGTCATTTATCTTGAGTCTCCAAGTTCTAATCAATATTTTATGAGAGTCTCATAAAACTAAGTATGTGAACCTCCGTGAAGCCTCTTAGCAATGCCTTCACGGAGTTCCTACTTAAGGTTATACACTGCTTCTTTAAGGAACGTTCTCAAAGGTTTGTCCATTTGAACAATGCTTTCTTGTCTCTCTGCTAAAAACAAAAAGCCAAGGGTACTGTTCACTGTTAACATTCCTTGAATAAGGGTGTGATAGCTTTCTACCAAGCTGTCCAGGAAAAGTAAGTGTTTACCCCCCGCAGATGTATTTGTGTGCTTGCTTTGTTCCGGAAAAACAGGTATTGTTGAATACTACATGTTTGCCCCTTCGCTGTCGCTTCCAGGATACAACAAATCCGACCCTCCGCTGTAGCAGTCAGTTGGTCTCAGGGTCCTTGGTGACAGCTGGTATGTCCTTCCCCAGATTTATCCCTGATGGTCTTTTCTTTGCATTGCGTTAGGCTTAAGAACACAAGGTGTGTTCAGAAAACAGGGGATACAGCAGGCTGCAAGAGTTCCTGGAGGTAATGCTTCAAATAGGCTGGGATATTTCAGTTACTTATTCACTCATGTGTAGTTTCAATAAGTCCCTTAAACTTAACAACTGTGCTCACAATGTCTAGTCCAGTGTGTGTGTGTGTGTGTGTGTGTGTGTGTTTAAAATATATTTTTATTAAGAAGGAATTCTCACCATTTGCAGCAACCTGGATGGAACTGGAGAGCCTTATGCTTAGTGAAATAAGCCAGTCAATGAGGGAGAAACATCACATGATCTCACTCATTGGTGGACAATAAAGAACATTATAAACTGATGTACAAAAGGATAGATACAGAGGCAGTAAAGCCTCAAACA
>PVJN01026376.1:0-12889 GCA_004026805.1 Lasiurus borealis | reverse complement strand
CTCATAGAACTGTAACTACAAAAAAAATATATATATATATATTTTTATTGATTTCAGAGAGAAAGGGAGAGGGAGGAAGAAAGAGAAATATCAACGATGAGAAAGAATCATTGATTGGCTGTCCCCTGCATAGCCCACACTGGGGATTGAGCCCAAAACCTGGGCATGTGCCTTGACTAGGAATTGAACCATGACCTCCTGGTTCATAAGTCAATGTTCAACCACTGAGCAACACCGGCTGGCTAATATAGTGTTTTTTGTTTTGTTTTGTTTTTTAGCTATCTAGAATCAGAGATTTTAGAACATAAAAGAACATTGAAGACCACCTATTATTGGATTTTAAAATGCATAGGCTTCAAAATCAGACATGCCAGGTTTCGAATGCTGACTTTGCCATATAACAGCTGTGTAACCTCAAGAAAATGTCTGAAATGCTTGAACCTTAGTTTCCTCACCTGTAAAGGAGGGGTAGTGACGTCTAAATCATAAGGTTGGTTACAATAATGATGATAATTTATGAAAACACTTAGCAGAGTACCTGGCACACGGAAGTTACACAACACATGGTAGTTACTTTATTTAAAGGAGGAACTATATTAGACAATGGGGGAATTTGAGATAATTAATGAGTGTTAAGTGAATTGTTGGATTAAGATATAAAAACAACATTGTGAAGATCACATACATCTACCTATTTTAAAGCCTTCACAAGATCCAGTATGTTGATTATTTAGTTTATTAAATGGGACAGGATATGGACAAGGATCTGAGCTTTCAGAAGTCATACCAGGGGGATGATGGGTTCTTTAAGCAGGAGACAAAGTGTGAAACAAAGTTTTAAAAAGGGCCTAAGTACTTTTTAAGGAGATGAAAGGATGTTGGTGATCATTTCATTTACCATAGTTACTTGATTCAAACACCTATATTCCTAATGCTTTCTTATCATAATCTCAGCATAGAGAAGGGTGAATTTTATAGTGACTGCCCATATATCAACAACCTACTTCCTAGAATTATATTTTACTCTACTTGCTTTACTATATATTAATCTATATCTGTTGATACATCTATCTTTTCATCCATCCATCCACCCACTCACCCATCCACCCACCCAACTCATGCATTTTCATGCATTTCAAAATAAGCAGCAGTCAGTATGCAGAGCATTAATTAGAGTTCAATATTTGTTTACAGTTCTTTTTTAAAATAAAATTTACATTCATTGAAATGCACAATTCGTAAGTGTAGCATTAAGTGGCTTTTGATAAATAAATATGCCTGTGTAGCCCAGATACCTATCAAAACAGAGGACATGCGCTAGCCAGTTTGAATCAATGGCTAAAGCATCAGCTTGTGTAGACTGAAAGGTCTCAGGTTCAATTCAGGTCAAGGGCATGCACCTTGGTTGCAGGCTCCTTCCTGCCCCGGGTCCTAGTTGGGGCCCATGCAGGAGGCAACCAATCAATGTGTGTCTCTCACATTGCTGTTTCTCTCTGTCTTTCTCTCTGTCTTCCAGTCTAAAAAAAAAAGAAAGAAAAAAGAAAAAAAAAAAGAAAAAAAATCAACGGAAAAGTATTCCTGGATGAGGATTTAAAAAAAAAAAAAGACAGAGGATATTACTGCCACCTCAGAAAGTTTCCTGGAATCTCTTTCCTGCCAATCCCCACTACCCTTTCCTCCAGAGGCACTAACTGTTTTGATTATTTTTCCCCACCAGAGCTTAGCTTTGCCTGTTATGGTTTCATATAAATGGAATCATATACTATCTACTTTTTTAAAAAAATATATTTTGTTGAATTTTTACAGAAAGGAAGGGAGAGGGATAGACAGAAACATCAATGAGAGAGAGACATTTATCAGCCGCCTCCTACATGCCCCCTACTGGGGATGTGCCCACAACCAGGATACATGCCTTTGACCAGAATTGAACCTGGGACCTTTCGGTTTGCAGGCTGATGCTCTATCCACTGAGCCAAACCAGTTTCGGCCTATCTACTTTTTTGTGTTTGCTTATTTCACTTAGCATGATGTCTGTGAGGTTCATCTATATCATTGCATGTAGCAGGAGTTTCTTCTGCGTGTTGAGGGGTAGTCCCTGGATGAAGATACAAACAACTGTGCCAGCTTTTGGCTGGTATAAATAGTGTTGCCACTGACATGAACGTACAAGGGTTTTTGGACATATACTTTAATTTCTCTTAGGTAACGACCACCTGGGAGTAGAAGCGCTGGGCCATAGTATAATTGTGTGCTTAGTTTTATTAGAAACTGTCAGAACTTTTTACCAAGCGGTTGACCATTTTACCTTCCCACCAACAACGTATAAGGGTTACAGTTCTTCTACATTTTGGTCAATGCCTGATGCTTTAATCTCATAACCTTAGCCATTCTGTTGGGTGTGTAGAGATTAAAGATGTAATATTTTCCACCTTTAATATTATTTGCAATCTGTGTCAGCATTTGCATTGGTTTGCTGCTTTTTAGTCTTCCCCCTCCCCCCAAAACAAAAGATCTTATTAAATCCATTGTGCTTGTTACAATCAAGAGCATCTTTTATGGAGGAAATCCCAGACTCAGGATATTGCTGCAGAGAGCTCCAGCACAGGGAAGGATGTCTGTGATGCTCAGGACAGGGATCTCAGGGCCTAGGACAGTGCCTGGCACACAGCATCTGATGAAAGGATGGATGGGTTCATTAATGAATTCATGGTCTGTCCTTGCATAAGGCTACTTTGGATCATCTGGGCTTTTGACTGGACCTGAAAAACAGAATAGATGCATGGGTTCTATTATAGCACCTCCCACCCCCCGCCCCAAGCCCTCTTTCCTAAATTATTCTGTTCAACTCAGACACCCAAAGAGGCACAAATCACAAGCCAAGTCTACTGGAAGGTCACAAGGTGCTGACTTGATGCGAAGTCAATCAAACTTCACGTAGACATTGGAAACCATGCCCACGCTTCTGGGAGCCAGTCAGTCCATACTTGGAAATGCTCAAAAGGGCAGGAAACTAATCACTTGGTTTTGATCCATTAGCTCAGCTGTAATGTAGCAGAGCTAATGCAGTCATAGGCAGCAGACAGCTTCTCTGGCAGGAAAAAAAAATAGAGATCTTCTTTCACTTTTGCAATGAAAATTAAATGTGGAAATAATTCCCTGCTCCTTTTTGGAATATTACTGTGCTATTAACTAGGCTAAGATCATTAAAAAGTAATGGCATGAGGTTGCATGCATCATTATTTTAAGATAGATTAAATGAAAATATACTGTTGATCTTTTCTGCTTCTCACCTCATCCTTGGCTTACTAGGCCTAGGTAAGGACCACCGTGAACATATATTTTCATATAATAAAGTTATGGCTTTGGCCTTGGAAAAGGAAATCTGGGTTTTTAGAAAATGGACTGGCAGCCTTCCTAATGTGTCTTTTCTGATTTTTTTTAAAGCATGTTTTTATTAGTACAAAATTAAGAGTGCTTCTTAGAAATGGAGCTGCTCAGAAAATGGTTATAAAGTCCACGACAGGCTTGACAGAAGTACACTTTCCTTGTTGCTCTTTTCAGGGGGGAAAAGGTCCGTGGAACATTACATGGGCCTTATTACAGTCCCTGGGACCTGCTTATTTTTTCTGTAGGACTATGGCTTCTACAGTCCCGTGTTAATGTAAATGAAGATGGACACGCTGCCCCACAGAAACTCGGGTACTTTTATGGGCCGCATGGTGTATCCAGACTGTCTGGATGCAGGGAGGAAGGAGAGGGTTTGATCCTAGAGAAAAAGCTTTCAAGAAGACATTATGAGTTCCAATTATGGTAACTTCCCACATTTCCTCCTCCTTCCCACTCCTTCCAGCACACTACAGCAACCTTGGTGACAGAGAGGGTGGTTGTAGCCAGAGCATAATCAGAAGTGACTGCACTATTATCCTCAGTCCAGAGAGGTGTCATCTGTGCCCAGCCTGAATATACGTGTCGGAAGGGGACGTTGCTGCTTGTCCTCTCCTGGGGCTGGGAGGAGCCTGTATGTGGCTCCCAGGCTTTCAGATGCGGTTGTTTAACACAGGCATTCTAACTTTATTACCTTGCAAGGGAAAGACCAAAGAGGAAACATGCAAACAAAATGCTTTCTAATGGTGAATGGACCCAGGAGCAGTATCTGGAAGCTTTGTTCTCCT
This sequence comes from Lasiurus borealis, assembly GCA_004026805.1. Taxonomy (NCBI): domain Eukaryota; kingdom Metazoa; phylum Chordata; class Mammalia; order Chiroptera; family Vespertilionidae; genus Lasiurus; species Lasiurus borealis. The sequence goes on along the minus strand of PVJN01026376.1, from coordinate 8,717 downwards.
TTCAAGTTCACTATCAAATCAACGTTAGACCTGCATGTGAATTTACATGTTATGACCCAACAGGTTGTAGTTACAGCACTGTTTATTCCTCCCTATGACAAAGGCAAATGTTTTCATTGAGGAGAATTTGGAAAATTCAACAAAGTATAAAAAAGAAAATTAAAATTCTCCATAATGCTATCCATCAGCATCACTGTTAGCATTTCAGGGTGTTTATATTCGGATTCTCCATCCCTACACACCTTTTAGATAATTTACATAATTATGATCATACATTATGTACAGCTTTACACCTGCTCTTCTTTTCCTAACATGCTTTCACAAGAAAGTTCCCGTGTCATTAAAAATTAAATCTTCATGAAATCTAAATGGTCTTTTGAACTTTATACTCTAATTAAAGAGTTTTGCATAATTTTATTTGCACACACAATTAAATATCATGTGATTTGCTTAGGATTTCAACTACACTATTACGGAAAATTCTTTTTTCTTATTCTTTGGTATGAAAGAGAAACATCAATCAGTTGCCTCCCACACATGCCCCAACCTGGGATTGAACCCTCAGATTTTTGGTGTATGGGATGATGCTCCAACCAACTGAGCCACTGGCCAGGACTTATGGGAAATTTTTAGCACTCACCCAAAAACCACACTGTTTACCTTTAATTAGAGAGCTTGTCCCTTAACATGTCCTGAAGGGTAACAAGGAAAAGAAATTTCTCATAGACTCTCCCTCCCCCAATAGTGTTCTTTCCTTGGGCAAAACACAATTTCTGAGTCAGGGAATGCTGTAGACTGGAGAAGTGGCTGCTCTGGACCTCTAAGCCCAGAGTGGGCCCTGAGGCAGAGCTGGAGCCCAGGTCTTGGCCTCTGAGACAGCAGTCGGGTGTAGGCAGGAATGAGAAGTTCGGTGCAGGGCAGTCAGATGCAACTTGGGCAATCAGTAAGAAAATCAACCTAAGTCTTTGAGAAGACAAAGCAGATTGTTGCTTTGATACCCAGGGGAAAGGTCACCTGCTTTAGAGTTGGAAAGATGTGATTTCTATTTATGTTTCTACACTTATAAGCATTGTGTACCTGGGCAAATTCTTAGCCTCTCTGAGCCTTACTTTTCTTATCAATAAAATAGAAAAGATAACTAGTGACTTTATGCGATTATTGGGAGAACTGAATGAGATAATGTACACAAAGCTTTGGGTATGCTGTCAGTAAATGGAACTTGTTGCTGTTGTTTATGATTAGGACTAGAGGCCCAGTGCATGAAATTTTGTGCACCCCTCCCCCAGCCCAGCCTGCCCCCTCTCACAGTCTGGGAGCCCTCAGTGGATGTCCTACTGATGGCTTAGACCCGCTTCCCACGGGGAGTGGGCCTAAGCCACAGTCTGGCCTCCCTCTGCAGGAGGTGACCTGGTCAATCAGGGGAAGGTGCCACCCCTTCACCCCACTGCTGGCCGCTGCAGCTGCTGGCCCTCCTCAGCCCTCACAGTTGCTGCAGCTTTGTCCCAAAGGACATCCAGAAGATGTCTGGTCTAAGCAGTCTAATTTGCATATTACCTTTTTATTATTATAGATTATCACTGTCTTCCCCAAGTTCCCCAGTGGTGGAAACATTTGAATAGTTAAACACAGTACATCTGTTTTGGAACCAGCCTTCTGGAACCAGTTTTAGCACGTTCAGCCACCTTCTGCACGCTCCGTACTGGGGATTGAGCCTGCAACCAGGGCAGGCGCCCTAACCTAATACATCGGTCAATATTCAATCACTGAGCAACACCGGCCAGGCAGGTCAGTTTATTTTTATCAAAAGTTTGTAAAAAGAAGAGTATTGTGCTGTGAGGTTATGAGGATGGAAGTAAAAGGAAGTACTATAGTCTGTAAGTAAAAGGAAGGCAGGTATGTCATTTAACATAATACATTATGTTATAGTCTGTAAGTAAAAGGAAGGCAGGTATGTCATTTAACATACTACATTATGGCAGCAGTTGTGCTGTGCTTGCTGGGGACACAACTGTGAGATTGGTGGCACATCCGCCCTCATGAAGTCCATCCTCTTTGCAGGTTGCCTGTGCTTACATTTCTGCCTGGTTGTTAAAGGGTTCTGTTCTGATGAGCCATGCATCTTCTTGAAAGCTGTTTCTTGGCCTTCCATCCAGAAAAGGGTCACATTTGGAGGGGTGTGTGTGTCATGGGCAATTAGGATATCACAGTGGGGGCTCTGAAGGAGGCAGGATGGGGTGCTATGGGAGAACATAGGAAAATTGGCCGCAGGAATTAGATTTTTGGAAAGACTTTCTGGGACCAGTGATGTCAACAAGGAAAATACCTCACATTCTTTTCCTACAGAGCTGTTCACAGCCTTAAGTGATCATGGGGTCCCCGAGTTGAATTGTAATTTGGTGTTCAGGATACTCCTTTCCAGAATGACACATCCTTTCCGGATAAGTGTCGCTCTCTCGAGAACAAAATCAGGAAAGAGAAAAGACTTGTCTAGAATTGCAGCTTAGCCGAGGAGGAATGGCTGAAAAGGTAGAATGGAGTGAATATTCCAAATGAAATATTCATGGGAGCAGGAAATAGGATCTGCGCTTAATAAAAGGGTTGTGCAAGGTTTCAAGCGGGCCCCCTGTGCTTCTCTGCAAATTATGCCACCGTCCCCTGTCCCATGTGGACATTAAAATATATAATTAATGTTCACTGTTAATAATACATCTCTAATTTCCAGTTGCAAAAATATAGCCTTTTCCTCTCTTGGAGGATCACCTATATTTTGTCATTAACACTTTGTCATCAGAGGCAAAGGATGATTTAGATGGACAATTATACCGACAGGCAAGCTGCTGCTTTGAGCTGGGGCCAGACCCTTCGGGGAAGGACTTCATTTATCACCTGGGACTTAGCATGGCTCTTCCGCTGATTTATGGAAGGGAAGGATGAGGACCCTGTGGAGGGTTTCGGCCCCGGAGGATTAGTAATAATAAATAGAGCACCCGGAGGCCCAGCTGTCAGAGCCAGAGCAGCTCTGCTGAGAGGGCGGAGAGGTCTGATTATTGGTCCAGTTCCTGAGAACACCTGGCTCAACAGAGCTGAATGTCCGGTGACCTGCTGCACACCTGCACATGGACTTCTCACTGGCACAGGAAACTAGTGCAATCAAATCGAGTGCTTTCTCCTCGAGTGTGTTTTTCTTCCAGTGACTCCTGTCTTGTCTACTTAATGTCTCCAGCCAGAGACCGAGGAGTCATCCAATGACCACCTGCTCCTTGCCAAACAACCACCGCTTCTTTCCAAGCGCTTCCTCTTTCAGGAGCTCATCAGTCCCTACCAAAGCCTTGAGGTGCAGGAGGAGTGGGATCTGTATCTCTTTATTTTAATATAAGAAATTAAGATGCCTATAATCACTGGTAATTAATGACTGTCAGAATTTAGTAATCAGTGGGCCAGTGTTCTTCCCAGCACACCATCTTGGATCAGGACCCTGTTGGTCCCTTCTTTTTTGTTTTCATTTTGTAATCCTCACCTGAAAATACACTGTTACTGATTTTAGAGGGAGATGTATGTGTGGGGGGCAGCGGGGGGAGAGAGAGAAACATCAATCAGTGACCTCCTCCTCTACACAGCCCAACCGGGGATGGAACCGGCAACCTTTCCATGTATGAGGCTTTGCTCCAATCAACTGAGCTGCACCAGCCAGGGCCTGTTTCCTTCTTTATCTCCCTTCTTTTCTTTTGTGCCCTAAAAGGACTTTTGGGTGCTCACAGTTGCTCAGCCTTTCCCATTGGGATAAATCCTATTCTCCCTCAGGAAGAAAAATGCTAAGATGATCTTTGATGATCTGTCTTCATCAAAGCTTATCTACACTGCATGCTGTTCTCATATATATTTTTTGAGTTGGTTAATGTCATAATTTAATGAAGATAAGCTGACAGTGCATTAACCTTTGCTCAGTAACATTTTCAAAACAGCATCTGCCCTAGCCTCAAATGTTGAAATTTCAGTCCTGCCTTAGGAGAAAGATGCTCTGGAGAGTGTGGTCAGGAAAGACCTGGGCTAGTATCTCAGGCACATCCGAAGTATTAGCATCTTCTACTTTGACTTTTTAGGAAAAGCATGAAAGATTGACATTTCAGGAGTAATTGTGTGCCTTTACGGAAAGGCAGTCCACTTGGCCCAGTGGAGGCAAGGGGATGACCTTAGGGCCTTCCACGTTTGAATGACTTTGTTGTGCAATATAGATTCTTGCATATGATTTCTTTCAGGCTGCACAAAATCTATTTGTGGGACTTTATATAGATGCAGAATTTGACTTAGAGCAGTTAAGTAGCTAACTCAAGTTCACACAACAGGTCCTTGAAAGGACGTGGGCCAAAATCCAGTTCTTTGGATTCCTAGATACACAGTGTTGGGGTGAGGGAGATCAGAGTTTGGGGGTATCAAGTGAAGAGATTCCAAAGATGGATGGCAAGGCTAGGACTCTAAGGTAGACCCAGATACACGGGTTCTAAATTGGTTGCACCATATATGAACTATGAGACCTCGGGAATAAGCTAGTTAAATCATCTCCCAGACTTTCTGTTTCTTATCTATGGCTTGTGCTAACTACTTCAACAATCCTCCTTTCTTTAACTTCACAAGTATGTAGGACCCCCCACTAGTGAAGCTATGAAAATGCTTGTGGACTGTAAAGTGCAATGCAGATGTCTGAGCACAAAAACACAACTGGAGGAATTCTGTTTTTGGACCCTAGAGCAGCAAGTGTCTGTAGGCATTTTGCAGCAATAGGAAATAGAACAAGACAACGAAGACCAGGGACTTTTAGAACCTTGAAACTGTTTGTTCAAATTCCTTAGCTACAAGTAACAGAATTCAAATCTAAGCAAAATGGCAGTTTATAAGAACCATAGGATATTTCAGGGTGTGTGTTCAGTGATATGAGAACTAACTTGACAGAGGCCAAGGTAAGTTTGGGAGAAGGGGTGGTGTTGTGTATAGAGGTTGATGGGTCAGTGATTCCTTTTCAGTGTGTGTCTGACTTCCTGGGCTCCCACAGTAGTACTCTCCCTCAGTAGTACTCAAGGGCTGTCTTATTTTCTTTTGTCTCCAGGGTGGGGTCAGGAATGATTTTAGTCTCATGCTTACTTGGGAATAAGTATGAGATGAATTGTTTATTAACTCCTTCAGCCTTAATGTTACTTTTACAGTTAGTGTACCAAGCTGGGATTTTTTTCTGCAGAAAATACTCATCTCTCTAACATGATTGAACTGCTCCAGTGGGTGCAAGCCCCCTATTCTTTGTAAAGACTGACTGGTCCTCAGCATATTTTATCTTCCTTCATGGGATTGCCTGGCCCTTTTTGCTGTTAAATAGCCCATCTCAAATGTAGATCCATCTGGCCCTCTAGTTCTGAAATTCTGTCCCCAAGTGGACTTGTATGGATTTGGAGTCCCTTTTATTTTGAATTAACTGGTTAATCCATAAAGGGTCTACCCCTGTTCTGCCTGATTGGACTGGTTTAGTGATCAGAATGTCTAGGACCTTCATCCTTTGAGGGGTTTGTCTCAGTTGAAGTGACACCTGAGAATGTTTAGTATTTCAAAAATCTGTAGCCCCAGTCTCTTGACCTGAGGTCTGGCACTCAACATGAGTGATTCAAATTTCCCAGAGTCTTTATGCTCCTAAGTGAAGTTTCCATCTCTAGAGGCAAACTTGCCCCAAATTTGGTGAAGGAGCCTTGTTTCCTGAAGGCAGTGACTTCGGTCGATGAGATGTTCTGCAGAGGAAGTAGTAGGATGGGCAACTCTTTTGAAGACAAAGCTTATCCACATGCATGTCCTTCCTTCTTTGAAACCTCCATGAGGAGACTTATGTTTGCTGCCAGGCTGTAAGGCAGGCTGCTGGTTTTGCTGTGTGGGTTTCCCCAATGGCTGTGTCTTCGCTGATGTCTACTCTTTAACAGTTTATCCTGGAATTAACGTGTTTTGGCTTCATTGCTGCTGTGATTTCCTATTGTATAACTTGGGAGCAAACTAAACTGTAGATGTGTGTTATGATGGTGGAGCTAAAGATCTGATTCCACGTTTGCCGCTGAAGTGAGAAATACAAGCCAGTGGGTCAGGCGAATGAGCTGTACATGAATGAATGGGGCCTTTGAGGAGCTCTCCGGGGATGATCTACTACAGCAGTGGTCAGCATACTCATTGGTCAACAGGATGGGAAACCACAGCTCGAGAACTGCATGTGGCTCACGAGCCGCAATTTGCCTACCACTGTGCTATAGGAATTTGTACTTAAAGCTTTCTGGGAGGCTGGCAATATTTTTTATGTACTGGCCTTTAAGATGACAAACTTTACTCCAGCCCCTACCTCTTATTGGCTGCCAAAGTGAGACCCAAATACAAGCTGATGTGATAGTTGAAGGCCTATTTGTATCTGGACACACCATAAAATTCTGCAGAAATTCTCCGGGGGTGTTTCTGGGGCAGGGGGAGTGTGTGTTATGGGTGGAAAGCAGCCTGGGATTTGGATCCCAGATCCCTTCTTTAACCACAGATATTCTCTCGGGTTTGTTTTGTTTTGATCTGTGTTAAATATAGAGTCCCAGATCTCTTATTTTAGAAGAATCTTATGTCAGATTTTTAGACACAGAAGCAAACTAACTTACTTAGGCCAAAAAAAAAAAAAAGAATTTAGTAAAGCGAAATGAGGGGCACAGAGAAGGAAAAGGGAAGCTGGACCAGCAGCTGCCGGAGGCTAAGGCCTGGGACAGTGCTCGAGTTGAGGCGAAGGAATTAATGGGTCCTATTTTTAGGGGTCCAGTGGTTTTGGGCCTTTGTGTTAGAAAGTGGTTTTGGGATTTGTGTTCAAATTTCCAGGAGCAAGAGTCTGATTGGTTTGGATTAGAAGCATTCCTGGACTGGGTAAATTGTCTCATTCATAAGTGTTTTTAAAAATTAAGGTAATATATTGATCGTATATTAAGGTAATATATTAGTAGCAGTGATGAGACTATACTGGATGTTTCTGAAAGAAGCAGGACCTTGAGAGGCATGAAGAATGATCAAATTTGACACCATTTTTTGTGCTCATCTTCTGGCAACAAGCAATAAAATCTCTGCCACCCTTCTTCACCCCACCCCTCCAGGTTGACCCACCACCCATCTCCGCTGGTAATAGGTTATAGCCAGGCCTCTCCATGGCTTGGTTCAGGTGTCCACACTATGCCCAGGGATAGTGACAATACCTGCCTGGCATTCTAACCAAGCCAGGGTGGGGGAAGGGTTTGCTATAGGAAGGTTGAGCTAAAGGAGGTGATCATGGATGCTGGGTGGAGTCCAATAACCACCAGGATGACAATAGAGATGTCATGCCAAGAGGATTGTTTACTAAAAGGAAGATGGCATCACCGGATGCTGTTTTTTTTTTTTTTACCACTGGTCTGAGTCTTTATGCTGGAGACTTTGGGCAAGCCAGTGGTCTTGGCCAGTGGTTCTTCAAGTGTGGCCCCTGGATCTGCAGCATCAGCACCACCTGGGACTTGGTTAGAAATGCAGCTTCTCACTCAGGCTCCACTCTGGCCTTTGGAACCACAGTCTCTGGGAGTGAGCCCAGCACTCTGTTCTAATAAGCCTCCATGGGATTCTGATGCACGTGAAGTTTGAACATCACTGATGTGTTAGTAGCTCAGAATGGTAGGCAAATGTTCAGCAATGCTTTTACTCCTCCACCTCCAACATTTGCTCTTTTGTCATCTCCCTCCCTGCCCCCCGCAACCTCCCCCCAACACTGCTTCTGCACTCTTGGCTTCATTACAATTAAAATGCTTAAGAATGTAATGCTCTCCTAGCCTCACTCACATTTACAGGAGCAGTTATCTTGCAAGATTTCCGTATGAAGTTTACCTCCTTGGCCCTAGAAATGCCTCATTATCTGGGATAGAGGGAATAATTTCATATCCCATTTCCAAAGAATTCCCTTTTTTTCACAAAGGAGAGATGTGGTCATAGGCTTGGGAATCCAGGGGTGTTGAGGAGGAGGTACCTGGACAGGCTTAGTTGGGGAAGGACCACTTGCTCACTAGGCTGCTATATGGGCTGAACTTCTCAGAATTTTTAATAAGCTAAGGGGATCGAGACTTTCTAGGAAAGAAACATAGTATGAAATGTCACCCAAATGCATTGCTCAGGGGACATATTCTAGGAACACCTTCTGACTTAAACAATATCCCCAGACACTGCTGTGATCCCATCCCGAATTCTTTTCCTTGTGGAGGTGCTGAGAATTTTTCTAATGATCCTGTTTCTGAAATATTTAAGTGTCAGTGAAATGTTATATCAAGGTAGAAAGTAAGCCATCCATCATAAGTATGTAGTTATTACCCTGAAAACTAATGAGTGAGTTCACTAGCCTGAGAATCCAGGTATTGGGGTTCCCATTTTGGGTTGTGCCTCAGTTTCTTCCATTTGGGGATGTGTAGAAGAGGCTGCTGGAGAATGTCTCAAGGGCTGTTTGCAGCTCCAGTCCTCCAGGGATGTTAGAATTCGGAAAGAGGCTGTCACATTTTATGGCATTTCAATTGCAGCAATTCCTCTTAAACATTCAACTCTCCCATTTATGACCATTACAATCTGACATTTGGAGTGCTTGAGACATTCCAATATCATCTTAGCATCTTTTTAGCTGAAAAGCAAATTTCTCCAGACAACTTTAATTGTCTGTTTCT
>PVJN01026375.1:0-28975 GCA_004026805.1 Lasiurus borealis | reverse complement strand
TGCACCCCCAGGATAGAGCACAGCCTGGTGGAGGGCTGGCTTCTGGGATAAAGGTCTCTACCTAGAAATTTGGACATCCACTTGGGAGGGGAGAAGGGCTCAGCTCACCTCTAGAGGGCGCCAACCCAGATGACAGTAGTGTACACTTCTAGAAATTTTGTTCAAGTTGCCCCTCTGTTTTCTCTGAGGAAAATGGGGATGAAAATTTGTGCCTGGCTCAATAAATACATTCTTATTATAATTAATTTTTAAGGGTCCTGATATCTGGGGCAAAGATCCTGTCCTCAGAAATAGTATTGTGAGTAGCGGATATGAAGTTACACAAAAGTCTTCCACAAACTGGGTGAGTAGTAAGGGAAAGGATATACATGATGTTTATTAAATACTAGAGGCCTGGTGCATGAAAATTCATGCATGGTGGGGGGAGGTCCCTCAGTCTGGCTTCCACCCTTTCATAGTCCAGAGTCCTCAGGGGATGTCCTGCTGACAGCTTAGGCCTGCTCCCCATGCAGGCCTAAGCCACAGTCTGGCCTCCCTCTTTGGGAAGGGAAGGACAGGCCCATCAGGGGATGGTGTCACCTCCCTCCCCCCACATCATGTTCCCTCCCTCTGCCTGCTAGCATATGCTTTGGCTGGCCTGGTACAGCCTGCTCATTGGCCCCGCCCCCACCAACTGGTCATTCTGCCATTTGGTTGATTTGCATATTATGCTTTTATTATATAGGATGATAAATTGAAATAAATCAAATCTATTAAAAGAGCTCTGATCTCTGATCTGCTCCAACGTAGCCCCTACTATCCTTTTTCTCTATTCCGTCTAGGAGGCTTCTTTCCGTTATTTGAAGCCAACAAATGTTGCCGGTCCTCATGGAGAAACTGAGGCTGGTCTTGGATGTTTTCATGGCAGGTCCATTGTATATTGGCTTCTCCTCTGCCTTGGGCACAGAACATTGGATGGTCATTCTCACTGTCATCCTCGGCAAGGGATGGGATGAAGCGGGGAAGAGGAAGAAGGCAGCTTTCTTTCTAGCAGATTCTCAAGAAGACCCAGCCATGAACAGAGCAAGGAGAGCCTGAACCCTGATCAGGCAGACAGGGCTTATACCCATCTCTAAAGTCCTTTATCCCACTTATTAGCTGTCCAACTTTAGTTAATATTCCTGAATGCTAAGTCCTACTTTTCTCATATGTAAAATGACTCTAACTAATAACATCTATCTCATAACTATTCTGACAATTATCAGAGATGAGGTATGTTGACCAATTCTACTGTGTCTGCCGTACGTAAGTGCTCTATTCATATTAACTATTGTGATTGGACTCTCAGGGACTATACTCCTTAGTGTATAACTTTAAGGTCTGTGTAAGGCTTCTATATGGATTAATTTTATATCATCCCATTTATTCTCCAGTATAATTCCTAGTCCCCCCTTCCATCTTCCCCATTCCTGGGATTTATTACAGGTATTTAGGTTGTTGTGTATACTTGAAGAACACATAGCTTTGTGGTTTGTGTATGTTAAAACTTAATAACCTGTAAGTGGTATTGTGCTATAAATCGTTTTCCTCCTTTTGCACTCAACACTGGGATTTTTAGAGCTGTCTATAATACTGTTTGCCAATGGTTCTTAACTTTGCTACATAACAGAATCACTTGGGGGGGCTCTTGAGAAATACCAAAATCTGAATCTCAGTTCTGGGGATACTGATTGAATTTGTAGAGGTAGGGGCTGAGCCTGGGGTCATTGCAAATGCAGACAGGACTGAAAGCCACTGCTATAGATTAAGCTGACTCCCTGGCCAGGACTTCTCAGACAGCAGAGGTCCAGGGTCCTACCTTTCTCTAGTCTCAGCAAGTTCTTGCAGCCAAATCAAGTAGTCGTGACCCTAAGGGAAGTGGCAAAAGGAAAAAAGAAGAAAGACAGAGGACAACTTGCGACCTAACGGATATGTAAGGACGAGGAGAAATCTGTCCCACCTCCCAGCCCCTTTTGTAAGAGTCATGGATCCACATATTGTTGATTTGCTTGTTTGTCCATTTAATCACCCAGGATTTATTGAGAATCTCTATTCAACATTTTTTTTAATGAAAATCAGGTCCTTTTAAGCACACTGGGTCCTATGATGGTTCTATTTTTAATTTTTGAGGAACTCCCATACTATTTCCCATAGCGGCTGCACCAGTTTGCAATCCCACCACCAGTTTGCAAGGATTCCCTTTTCTCTCCGTCCTCACCAACACTTGTTAGATTTGTTGATTTATTGATGATAGCCATTCTGACAGGCCTGAGGCCATCTCTCACTGCGGCTGAATTTCCATTTTCCTGATGATTAGTGATGCTGAGCATCTTTTTCTGGTGTCTCTTGGCCATCTGCGTGTATCACAGGAGAAATGTCTATCCAGGTCTTCTGCCCATATGGTGTGTCTTTTTAAAAATTGATTTGTAACAGTGACTGTCAGTCTTTTGTTGATTCTCTGCGTACAGACCATTTCTCACTGTGTGGGTTGCGTTTTCACGCCCTGAATTGTGCCTTTTGAGAAACTTAAGTTCTTAATTAGAATATACTCCAGTTTATCAACCAATGCCATGATGTATAGTGATTTTATATCCTGTTTCAGAAACCTTTGTCTAACCTAATATCATGTAGATATCCTCTACATTATCTTTCATAAACTAAATTGTTTTTGTTCTTTTACGTAGAGATCCACAGTCCATCTGGAATATTATTTTTTTTTCCAGTATGGTATAAAACAGGGATCAGTATCATTTTTCCACTTGACCAGGCATTTTATTGAAAAGATAATTCTCTCTTCACTGCTTTACTATGCTCGCTTTGTCATGAATCAAGTGTTCATATATATGTTTGGTTCTTTATCTGGACTATATTTTGCTCAGTTGGTTTGTCTATTGTTGTGCCAATAATCTCATGCTGTTTTAATTATTATAGCTACATAATTCTAATATCCAGTAGTAAATGAGGCCCAAGTTTGTTCTTCCTCTTCAAGATTGTCTTTGCAATTGGAAAGCTTATATATTCCTGTAAAAATTTTAAAATCAACTTGATAATGTCCAATAAAAGCTACTAAATTTTTATTAAGATTGCACTGGATCTAAGTAGATCAATTTTGGAAGAAACCATGGTATATTTCTCTCTTTATTTAGATCTTGTTTAGTTTCTTCTCATATTTTTTTTTTAGTTTTGCTTAAGTCACTTATTTATCCTAATGCATTATTTATAGATTATTTTGAATGGTTTAAGTATGCAATCATATCATATATGATTAATGGCAATTTCTTCCTTTCAATTCTTATGCACATTTTTAAAAAATGTTTTATGGATTTCAGAGAGAGAGGAACCGAGAGGGAGAGAGAGATAGAAACATCAATGATGAGAGAGAGTCATCAAGTGGCTGCCTCCTGCATGCCCCCTACTGGAGATCAAGCCCACTACCTGGGCATGTCCCCTGACCAGGAAGCAAACCCAGAATTCCTGGTTCATAGGTAGATGATCAACCACTGAGCTACACCAACCAGATTCTTTTTTATTTTATTTTATTTTATTTTATTTTATTTTATTTTATTTTTATTGATTTCAGAGAGGAATGGAGAGGGAGAGACAGAAACATCAATGATGAGACAGAATCATTGATCGGCTGCCTTCAGCAAGCCCCCCAACTGGGGATCAAGACCACAACCCGCGCATGTGTACCCTGATTGGAATCGAACCCAGGACCCTTCAGTCCACAGGCCAATGCTCTATCCACTGAGCCAAATTAATCCGGGCCAGCCAGACTCTTAGACACATTTTATACCCTTTTTTCCTAATTGCAAATGTCTAGGCCCTCCAATACAATGTTGATGGTGGTAATAAAATGGTGAGTACCAGCATTTTTTTCTCAAACCCAATCTCAGGGGGAAAAATTTTATAATAGTTTATCATTAAATATAAAGTTTGCTATTTTTATAAATCTCTTTTAAATTTAAAAAGTTCCTATTTCTAGTTTGCCATAATTATTTTAAGTAATGTGTGGATATTAAATGTTATTAAGTGTTTTTCTATCTGTAAATATGATCATCTAATTTTTCTATTCTAGCAATGAACTGAATTATAGTGGTGATTTTCTAATGTCAAATCAACTGTGCTTTGTTGGGGGAGGGGAAGCCTCACTTGGTCCTAATGTATACTACTATTTTTGAATACCTAGTTTACATATATTTCATTTAAAATATCGTGAATATTCATAAAAAAGGACTGAATCCTTTTTTGTAATATCTTTGTCAGGTATCCAGGTCTGCTGGCCTAGTAAGAGTTGCAATGCATCCCTTCTGCTTACATTCTATGAGAAAGTGTGTGTAAGGTTAGTGTTATTTTTTTTTCTTAAAAATTTAGAAGAATTCAGCCGAGACTGGTTTGGCTCAGTGGATAGAGTGTCAGCCTGCGGACTGAAAGGTCCCAGGATCGATTCTGGTCGGGGGCATGTACCTTGCTTGCGGGCACACCTCCAGTAGAGGGTGTGCAGGAGGTGGCTGATCGATGTCTCTCTCTCATCGATGTTTCTGACTTTCTATCCCTCTCCCTCTCTGTGAAAAATCAATAAAATATATATAAAAAAATTTTGGAAGAATTCATTAGTGAAACCATCTGGGCCTGGATTTTTTTTTTTTTATGGCAAGATTTTAATTACGGATTTACTGTTTTTAATAGATACGAAATTATTTAAATGTTTATAACCCCTTGTGTTTTTCTAGGAATTTACCCATTTTATCTCAGTTGACAAGTTTATTCATAAAAAAATGTTTATAATAATCTATAATTATCTCTTTAATGTCTGTCCCTCTTGTTTATACTGGTTATTTGTGCTTTCTCTTTCTCTTTCTTTTAATTGTTTTTTCTTGGGGGTTATTCGTTTTATTAGTCTTTCCAAGGGAACAAATTTTGGCTATGCTGATTACTTTCTTTTGAATGTTTATTTTTTTTTCATTTCATTAATTTCTGCCCTTATCTTTATTATTTCCTTCCTTCTACTTTCTTTGGATTTAATTTGCTGCTCTTTTGCCAACCTTTTTGATAGATATTTAATCACAGATTCTTGGCCTTTCTTCTTTTGTATGTGTTTAAGGCTTTTAATTTTTCTCCATTGCAGCATCCCACTCTTTTTTTTTTTTTCTTAGAGAGAAGGGTGAGGAAGTATCATTCTTGTGGTGGAAATGTTCTCAGAGCTCAGCTCCCCATGGCCTCACAGCCACTGACACCCTCCTGCAGACTCCCACCAGTCCCTCAGTTCTCATTCTGAGCGTGTAAATCTGATTTCTGGATCTAGCTGGCCCAGTCCTCTCTGGGTTGTAGAATTTGAAAGTCAGTTGGGGAAACATCCAATGAACAAATGAACAAATGAGAGACAGGTGGACATCCACGCATCATCATTTAATTTGAAATGTTTTGTAAATACCAACCTCATTTTCTTAAAATTTGACCCATGGGTTATTTTGAAGTATACCAGGTACCTTGAAATTTCTACCTTAATTCTACTGTGGTCAGAAAAACAGTCCCTGGATAATTTGAATTCTTTCCAATTTGTGAGCCATGCTTTACAGCTCAGCAGATGGTAAATGTTCCACGTACATTTGAAAAGATTGTGCTTTTGTTTCTTCTGCATCATAATGACTTCTTTCTTTTTTTTTGTCTTCTGTCAATTACTATGAGATGTTCAACTCTCTAATTAGGATGGTGGATTTAATCTATTTCTACTTCTAGGTCTGACAACATTTGCTTTATTTTTTGATACTCTGTTATTAAATACACTTAAGTTAGAATGACTATATATTTCAGTGAAACGAACCTCTGATTATTACAAAATGTCCTTTTTTATATCTAGTAATGCTATTTGTCTTAAGGCCTCCCTTAAGTTAGTCTTTAGATAGTATATATTTTCTACCCTTTTCCTTTTAAATTTTCTGTATTCTTGCAACAGTCTGACAGTCTTCCCAATGCTGTGTAACTGCTAATGATGTTTATTTCTATTTCAATTGGTCAATAACAAGAAAAATAAGATAGCTTTTGGAACAAAGAAAATGACCAGGGACAGAGAGGGACATCCCATAATGATAAGAGGGTCACTCTACAAAGAAGACAGAGAGATCCTAAATGCATATTCACCCAACTGATTTCTGACAAAGAGATGAAAACAATTCAGTGGAGGGAGGACTGTCTTTTCAAAACATGGTGCTACCCCTATGTTCATAGCAGCACAATTTACAGTAGCTACAATTTGGAAACAGCTTAGGTGCCCATCAGCAGATGAGTGGATCAGAAAACTGTGGTACATCTACACAATGGAATTCTATGCTGCCATTAAAAAGAAGGAACTCTTACCATTTGCAGCAACCTGGATGGAACTGGAGAGCCTTATGCTTAGTGAAATAAGCCAGTCAATGAGGGAGAAGCATCACATGATCTCACTCATTTGTGGATAATAAAGAACATTGTAAACTGATGAACAAAAGGAGAGATACAGAGGCAGTAAAGCATCAAACAGACTGTCAAATTATAGCAGGAAGATTAAGGAGAGGTGGTAGATAAGAGATCAATCAAAGGACTTGTATGCATGTATATAAGCATAACCAATGAACATAGGCACTGGGGGGTTGGGGTATGCCTGGGAAGGAGGGGGGGCAATGGAGAGATATGTATACATGTAACACAATAAAAAAACAAACATGGTGCTAGAGCAATTGGAGCTCCACAAGCAAACATGAAGCTCGGCTTAAGCCTCACAGACCATATATATAAAAAACATATAAGTATATTTTTATTGATTTCAGAGAGAAAGGGAGAGGGAGAGAGAGATAGAAACATCAATGATGAGAAAGGATCATCGATTGACTGCCTTCTGCACACCCCATACTAGAGATCAAGCCCACAACCCCGGCAAGTGCCCTGACTGGGAATTGAACCATGACCTCCTGGTTCACAGGTCGATGCTCAACCACTGAGCCACACTGGCTGGGCAGCCTCACATATTATAGAAAAAATAACTCAAAAAAAGATCACAGACATAAGTGTAAAAAGTAAAAGTATAAAACTTTCAGAAGAATACATAGGAGAAAGTCTTCAGGACCCCGTATGTCTTAGAGAAGTGCCCTTAGACTTGACACCAAAAGCATGACCCCTAAAAGAAAAATCACTTCATAAAAATTAAAAACTTTTGCTCCGTGTAATGGCCCACACATAAGAGCTCAGCATGAGGGGGAGAGTGGTCATGCATGTTGTGCAGCTCAGCACACAGTATGGACAGGTAAAGCATGAAGAATGATGAAAGGGCTCTGATAAAGTCCGGATGGTGTGTCATTTTAGCTATGGCCAGAAATCCATTGGTTCCTTAGTACAGGTAACATAACAAAGAAAGAAGAAACATAACAAATAAAGTAAGTGGGAAAGGGACCGCCTAGGAATTACACCATTGAATATCATCTCAGAGAGCCAATGTGAGTGTAAGAATAGAAAAAAATAAGGAGGCATGAAATTCCATTTGGCTTTTGAGATATGAGCACAGACACTCACAAACATTCCTGTCCCCACATTTCTGCTTGGAATGCAGGGTCCTGGGAGGAACCGGTACAGAGGATGTCTTAGATGAATTCTATAAAAGGAAAGCCCTCAGAAGCTGACATTGTTAAAACCAGTTCAGAAGGTTGTGGGGGAGAAAGAAGGCATACCCTGTACTTAGCTTTTCTGTAGGAACTCTTGTTCCCTTTTCTCTGTAACTGTCGGTTACCATATTTATACATGTGTAATTAGGTTACATTTAATCTTAAACTTACTGACTGTACAGAGCCTACTTAACTAGACTACTACTTCACCCAAAACAAGTGTCCAACAGGACTTATAAATGGATCTAAGGGCAGAGTGGGCAGAGAAAGGACAGGCCTATTGTTGCTCTAATTTTGAATCTTTCCCGCTCTGTGTCCCTCCCACTTCCCTCCTTCTCCTCTTTCCTGCTTCTTCTCTTCCTTCCTCAACTGAAAACATCGGTTATTCAAGATGATATTGTATAAAATATTTCTTTTCAAAATAAAGTGAGAACTTTTCAATTAATTATTACCTTTTTTCCCTCCAAGAAATTAGGCCGCTATGGTTAAGAATAATAATAATCAGTTGCTTGATGTTTGTTATATGCCAGGCACAGTCCTAGGCCCTTTTCATTGGATCACCTTCTAGCTCAGCCTGGGTTAGTGGGAAGTACACAGAATTTGGAGTCAGTCACTTGAAATGAAGAAACAAGCCACAGATCAAGCATGATAGATGAATCTTAGACTCTAGAACCACACTGCCTTGGTTCAAATCCCACTCATAGCTTACCCCTCTGCCTTTCTGTGACTCAGTTCCTTTATGTGTAAAAGATAAAGGGTGATAATAATTGAGTGATTATCTCTCTGATTGTAACAATGTAAGGAAATTACATTTTCCCCCTGACCCAGGAAGAGTGTCTGCACTGGTCCCACCTCCAGCCTCTGTATGGCCCCTGGGTAGCAGCACTGGCCAGTAGGCATTTCTAAAGTGCAGGAGTTCTCGGTAGCCTGTTTCTTTGTTGATTAAAAGTAACTATTTCCATCTTCCTCTTGCAACGGGCCTTTAGGGTTGCCTAAATTCATAGATATAAAAGCACCCAGACCCTTACCTGGCATGGGGTTGGTACCCAATAAGCATTATTGTTATCCGCCTATGATCTGAGCCTTGGCTTACTTCTCAGCCTAATGGGTTGCCTCCAGAAGCCTCCTGTTAGGATCATTAGGTCAAAATGCTGCAAAAACTGTGAAATGCTCTTCAAAGGTAAGTGGCTAGGACCACCCTGTGGTCTTCCTCAGGCTCCAGTCACTCCCTTCCTCCCATTCCCTCTACCCTCTGGCTTCTTCTATCCCTTGTTATTTCCCAGCTGCACTTGGACTCCACCCCTCCCCCCAGACAGGTCCTCTCCCTGCGCACATGTCCTCCGCCCTCTGGGCTCACTGTGGCCTTCATGCTCCTCTTCCTTGCCCACTGGGCTGCTGGCAGGAAGCCCTTCCCTTCTCCCTCCACCCTGTTCCCTTCGGTAACACCCTCCACACATGGGCTTATTTCTCTTGGCAGTAGGTGTCCAGCTGTCAAAGAGACAGATCCATCTTGGCCAGAAGGAGGCAGGAAGGGAGGTGGGGAAATGAGACCCACCAAATGGAAAAGGCCACCCGCCCCCGCCCTCCACCCCCAGCCAGGAACTCTAAGAAATGGGAAGGGTATGTACAGATGCCACTGATTTTGGAAGGTGCAGGAAAGCAAACCACAGAGAAATTGACCCCAAAACAACCTTGAGCCTCAGTTCCCCAGTCTGTGAAATTACAGAGTCTTGCCAATATGGACTGAATCACATCTCCCCTAAATTCATATCCTGAAGTATAGTGAAGCCCCCAATATTTAGAGATGGAGCTTATAGGGGGTGATTAAGATTACGTGAGATCATAAGGGTGAAGCTTGACCCCATAGGATGGTGACCTTATAAAAAGATGAAAAAGAAAAGATTACACACACACACGCACACACACACACACACACACACACACACACACACACACACACATATGCACCCTCTGAAAAGCAAGAAGAGAGCATGCTGATCTCAGACGTCTGGTCTCTAGAACTCTGAGATCAGTGTCCATTGTTTAAGCTACCCGGTCTATGATATTTTGTCATAACAGACCAAGTAGACTCATATACTGGAGTCTTTGAATAGCTACAGAGAGGTCTACCCTCTCTGTATTTCTAAGCTAAGGAAATAAAATGAGAGATGAGAATAGGTACCATTATGTTCTACAGTGATGTTCCTTCCCATCGGCTGGAGTTTGTGAGAGCCCAGCATCATTTCGGGGTCATCAGCCATCTTCCCCTAGCGAGGATAAAGAGAGAAAGAAGGCTGGCTGTCAGAGAGACGGGTAAAACAGGGGCAGTGGGCATGCCGTGTTGCCTTTGTTTCTGACTTTGAAGTCAGAATATCTATTTCAAAACCAGCCCTGCCACTTACAAGTATTTGACTTTGGGCAAATTATTACATCTCTTTGAGAATCCATATTTTGGGATGAATCAAATGAGAAACATATAGAAACCTGAAGAATTTGTTAAGATTCTCCTGTTTGCAAGGGACAGAAGCAAACTCAAACAATCTTATGAAAAAGAAGGGAATACGATGGCACAAGCAATAGTCTGAGTTCCTGAAATGCAGGCTCTCTCTAACCTCTCCTCTGCTCCTTTCCTTTCTGATCTAACTAATTTCTCCTCTGCCACCTTGAACGCATATTCCTTCAACGTTTTTTTTTTCTATTTCAGTCCTGAATTGTTGCCTTTAGAGTCGACCTGATTTCCTTTCACCTAAGCTCTGTTTACTTTTGAAAATGCATGTTTTCATACCAAAGCTCCCCACCACCATGCACTTGGTTCCATGAAAAAGAGGGGCCATGGAAATCAAAGCCTCATAAACCCCTTGACCAGGACTTTAACAGACTCGCTTAAAGGTTTTGAATCCTAAATTCCAGTCATTTCCAAAGTTTACTCTCCAACAAGGTCAAGCTACATACAGTGAATGTATATTTTGAGTCCAAATTCCTCAGGGCACCAGTGACTAAGCATTTAAACATCAGCTTTCTGAGAAGTTTCTAGAAGGAGAGACAGATCCAGGCTAAAAAGTATGGCCATCCACTTCCAGCCCCGGATTCCATTCTGGAAACTCAGCCTCAGTATCTCTGTCGAGTTTTGTTCACTTTTACTTCCTATGCAATGCTTGACCCCACTCCAACCCCAGACACACACTCAGGTAAACAGCTATGTAGCTGGGTTCTTCAAACACACCAGGCGCTCCCTCGCCATCACCATGGGAAACCCTGATTCATCGCCATGTCCTGGCTTAAACAAAACGCTCATCTCCCAATAAACGTGTTCCTTTTCTTTCGTCTGTTTGCTTTAACATATTATCATATGGCCATTTGTTTTTTTTTGCTTTTCTTTCTTATTATAAACCCCTCAATATCAGAAACTATCTTAGTCACATACTCCCCCTGGTACCTGACACATAGTAGGTGCTCAATGAATGTGTGAAAAATGAAACAGTGGAATTCTGGAAGGTTATTACATGGGAATGAACCTTGTACCTTACATAGGACCTGCTGGCAGAGCCATCTTATTTCATTTACTTACTATATAACAAAAATCCCCAATACATAGAAGCTTAAAACAACAACAATCATTGCACTACTTCTCACAGTGTCTGTGAGTCGGGAACTATCTGGCTGGGAAGCTCTGGGTCAGGATCTCTCACTTGGTAGCAGTCTGAGAGTAGTTGAGTTGGAAAACAGTGTGGATTTATAGCAGCTGTAGGTCAGGAGGCTGGAGTATGGCTGAGCATCTCTGTCCATGTAGTTTCAAGGTCTCTCCCAGTGGCCTGTCTGCATGGCTGGTTGGGCTCCCTCCCAACATGGCAGGCTCAGGACAGGTGGACTGCTTATACAAAGTCTAGAGGATTCAAGATGAATCCCCACTTATAATCTAGACTTGGAAAGTCATGTATCATCACGTCTTTTGTACTTTATTAGCCAAAACGGTCACCAAAGCCTGTCCAGTTTCAAGGTAAGGAGATATAGATCCCACTTTCCATGAAAGGAGTAATGAAACATTTGCAAATGCATTTTAAAACCATTAAACTTAAGTGCAATGTGAAATGAAATAAAATCTAGAGTCTGCTTAATACTGGTGTACCAAGTGGTAATTTCTTAGCTTTGACAAAAGTGCCAAGGCAATGTAAGATATTCCCATGGTGGCTATATGGGAACTCCTTGTACAATTTTACAACTTTTCCACAAACCTAAAATTATTTAAAAATAAAAAGTTGAGTTATTAAAGTATACCACACACCTTCTTCTTCCTGATGTAATTGCTAATGGGGAGTCACTAGTCATCAATAAAGAAGCTCATGCGATAACTACAAATTGACGTGGTAATCTTTTCTATACCAGATAAGCAAGATTTTCCACATCATCTACAATTACACTATTCAGAAAGTTCTGGAACCATCCACTTGAATGCCCATCTCCCTTATGGATGCTGTGTTCCTTAGAAGACCTTTTTTCTCGTGTTGCTTTCAGTACCCAGCACACTGCTAAAATGGTGAAGTAGATGGAGCCATATGAAACTGCCAGTGCTGTAGCTCAAAACAGTTGAAGAGTGGCAATTAATCTGCAAACAAAAGTGAATGAATGGACTTCGTGTATATGATTCCATGCTTTTGCTCAAAGAGAATAACTCAGTCCAACCTTCCTGAAAATAAATATCGACCCACATTTCTCACTGGGAGCGCCACAAAGACCTTGACTTCCTTACCCATTGGTTCCTTCATTGCTCTCCGAGTTCTGGTCTCCACAGCCAACGCCTTTGGGCGGCTGAGAAAGTCCGCCTTGCTCTAGTAGGCCACCAGCCAGAGGCCGCGCGGGCCTCCAGCTGCAGACACGAACGTGCTGGGTGGGGTGCACGATAGCGGAGTGTCCAGGCCCAGCTGGAAGGCGGCCATGGGCGCTGCTGGAACGGGAGGCTGCAGGAAGTGGAGGAAGGAGGAAGCTATCTTGTTGGCAAGCCCCACCCCTCTTCCATTTCCCAGGAGGTCAGGCAGATGTCATCAGAGGAGTTTTGCCAGACTTGAATGGAAGCTCTAATAGGATTCTCGCAGGAGATAGGGAGGGAGGGGGTGCAGGGAGGGTCCCATTTTTATCACTTTCTTCCTTTTTCTCTTTTTCAATCCACACTTAGGAGCAGTAACAGCTGCCCCGAGAGCGTGCTAGCTTGTGCATCGCTCTGCAAGGCTCGCCATGAGCAAGAAATGGTGACCCAAAGGACCGAGGTGACTTGACAAACAGTCTCACGCATGCTGCTTGGCTTCCTCCAGGACGGGATTGAGACATATCTGAGGGGAGAAGGTAGGGAAGGATGCTCCGGCCAAACACTTCTGCCAGCATGATGGCTTCCAGCTAGTTGCTCAGCCAGATCCAAAAAAAATGCATTGCCTGTTTCTCTTTTTTATGAATTATCCTTCCCCAAACAGAGCAGCTGGAGCGTTCTGCTCTCCATTCTTTGACTACGGCTGGGCTTTCCAATTTCTTGTTCTCCATCGTTTAACACACACGGTAATAAAACAGAGAGGCATTTTCTGTCGTATTTCTTTCATGCTGCAGTATCTGGCAGCCTCTCCTCCTTTATGAAGCTCTCCTTGGGAAAGTTCTCATTCAAACGCTCCAAAAGTTGTCTTTAACCAACAAGTCCCAAGACTTCGACATTTTTTTATGTGGGGGTTGGGGGGGGGGAGAGGGTGCAAATCTGGTTCTTATTTCAGCTTAAACTAGTTTATTCTCCTCAGAACAAAAGAATGCCAACAATTTGGAGGTCCCTTGCCCTGCTACGTCACCAGCCAGAGCTTTCCTGCGCTCTGAGAAACAGCACAGCGTGGCTTGGGGAGGCTAAAAATAGAGAGAAGTCCTGATGGTGGAGCGGGCCATCTGTTTTTCATTGGTCTCATTCTTTATTTTCATGGGATCATGCAGGCAGTCGGGAGGATGCTGAGATGCAGTGTACATCACAACCGAGAGCTTCCGGGGCCAGACATGCTCACCGAGATGAGAACGTGGACAGAGTCCATGCAGGGCTAGCAAGGGAGAAGGCATTTTGCTTCAAGATTATGAATGCATATGGATCCAGGGCCTCGATGCAAAATGATCTTTTTGAAAGAGCATCCCTGCAGGCTGTCCTTCTCAGGAGACCACACACCGAGGTGGGATTGATAACACGACACTCAGGGATTTACCTGACAACCACCTAAAAGAATAATAGAATACCCTGAGCTCCTGGATCCCATCAGTAATCTAAAATGCACCTGCCCTTTATAGTTATATCTCAGTCTTCTGGTAGCTTAAGAAGGTCTTTATTTCTCTAGATGGAAGAATTTTTATTGTTTGAGGTCATCATCCTAGACAAGATGACCCATTATGAATGGTTAGCCTCATCCTAACTCTCTTGCCATTTTTGCTCCCCTCTTCTTTCTACCTTTCTTTTCTTCTTTTCCTCATTCGGTGGCCAACATATAATTATTGATTATTTAATTGTGTGCCTAATTATCCTTGGGCACTGATGGACAGAGTAATGAATCTGTCAGAATGGGCTACATCATGTTGCATTAAAACATAATCCTGAGAACTTCATACCTTACGTAACAAAAGCCATTGTCCTCACGCTTGCTTCCTCCTGCTGAGGGTTCGTGGAGTGCCCTGATCACCAAGTCCTTAGTCAGGAACCCAGGCTGATAGGAGTTCCACCCTGCCATGGAGGGCAGGAAGTTTTCAGAGAAAGCACCATGAGGATCTAAGAGAGAAACTGGGGAGGCATGACTCTGATTGGGTGTCTTCTCTGAGGTGACTGTTTTTGTGTTTGTTTGTTTTTTAAATATCTTTTCATTGATTTCAGAGAGGAAGGGAGAGGAAAAGAGAGATAGAAACATCAATGATGGGAGAGAATCATTGATTGGCTGCCTCTTGCACACCCCCTACTGGGGATGGAGCCTTGACTGGAATCAGACTCAGGACCCTTGAGTGCACAGGCCAATGCTTTATCCACTGAGCAAAACCAGGTAGGGTAGGAGGTGACTGTTGAGCTAAGACATGCAGAAGGAGG
Source organism: Lasiurus borealis (assembly GCA_004026805.1). Taxonomy (NCBI): domain Eukaryota; kingdom Metazoa; phylum Chordata; class Mammalia; order Chiroptera; family Vespertilionidae; genus Lasiurus; species Lasiurus borealis. The sequence continues at coordinate 14,242 of PVJN01026375.1, read as the reverse complement.
CAGCATTGGGGAGGTCTGATGGCGGGCACTCCGGGAAGGACCAGCAAAGTCAACACCCTGTATTAGAAACAGTCTCAGCATCCAAGGAACTAGAAAAGGGCCAGTGTATGGACCTTGGTGAGTGAGGAAGAGAGTGGTGGAGGAAATTTCTAGACCCTATTGCATCTTATAGGCCAAGGCAAGGAGTTATTTTATCTTGGTTTACATTATCTCTAAATTTATCTTGGCAAACAAAGCCCACAAAAGCTTCAGAGATGTCAAGCTCTTTCAGAGTTTGGACCTTTGTTGAGATGCTCTCCCTCATCTCCCAACTCAACTCACTCAACTGTCACCTCCTCCAGGACACCCCACTCTGATTAAATATCTCAGATCATCGATGCTATCAATCTTGCTTTGCAGAATCCTCACTACTACCAGCTCCTCGAGGGCAGAGAATGAGTCCCTAGCATGGTACTGAACAACAGTAGATCCTGAGTTGAGGATGATCAATTAATGAATATATTCCTTGTACTTTGTGACATTAGGCAGTATATGGGACAAACTTGGTGAAATGATACACACATATTGTTATAATTACCACATATTTTCCACATAACCTAGACAAGTGCTTACCATAGATAAAGTGATTAATGAAGACATTCTGAATTGATTCACAAGAGGCCTAGCTTACTCCAAGACGACAGGCAAAAGTAGGAAAATAAAAAGGCTGTATTGATTATATTTATATACCAATCAATCATCAGCTCCTCTGGCCACTTGATCTCATTTAGTTTTCACAACAGCCCTACAAGATATCACACTGAGGCTCAGAGAAAAATTAGTAACTTAAATAATTTGAGACCTGTAGCATAATAGGTGCTATGTAAACATTAGCTGCTATTATTGTCATTGTTAGTATTAGTATTATTACTGAAAATAAGAGAGAGGGGTTTGGGCAGTATTTTCCACCCAAAGGGAACAAACAGTATGTTCAAAGCAGAGAAGAGGGCCCAAGTTAGGAGAGCTCCAAAAATAGGAAGAGATGCCCTTGGGCAGAGAGCCTTTTACTCTCTGGAGGACGGGGATTCCTTTGAAACTGATGACCATCATGGACCCCAGAAATATATACATACACACAAAGTTTGCATAATTCTCCAGACTTACAGACACCCAAAAGCCCATCCATGGATTCCAAAATACTAAATAATAATGGTGACCATACAATGCTAACTGTATGCCAGGCCCTAGTCTATACACTTCACACAAATTATCATTTAATCTTTAGAGCAACCCTAAGAGTAAGAACATGATTACAGCCTTCTTTGTAGACCAAGGAGTTTACTAACTTGCCAAAGGTCACACCAAAGCGTGAGAGTAAGTGACAATGCCTGGGATTTGAACCAAGCTAGCTCTAGAGGAAGTATACCTACCCCACACCCACTGCCTCTTAAGACCCTGCTCCCCAGAGAGTTCTAAGCTCCCTCCTGCATGCAAAGGAGAGACTTGCTCTTGCAAGAGCAGACTCTTTGACCAATCAAACAAAAGCATAGGCCACCTGTTCCTCTAACCTGGCACTTTCAGACCAAGACCTTTACTCCGCATGGCCATGAAAGTAAAAGCCGTTGGATGCTATGGTCATCCTGACTGAGAAATAACTGGTTCCAGAGGGTACTGAGAACCATGCAAATAATGAGCTGCCTCACTCAAGCAGAAACTTCCTCTCCACCAGTCTACTTAGCCCCTCTCCAGGGAAAGTGTGCAAAAATTCCTTCCCACCTCAGAGTATCAGATGTATTGGTGGCGTCAGCTCTCACCCACAGTACACCTTCAAGTTTACTACCATTCCTACTCCATTAAGCCCAGCAGTGTAACAGAGAGGAGAGGCCAAGAACTCTGGGAAGGTCTCAACTAGTAGAGACAGGTAGCACGCCCACAATTAATTATACGTATTTATTGGAGAGCTGGTAAGCAAATCAATGTCATCGATGATTTATTCCCTAATTTGCTTTGAGTATGCACCTCATAAATCAATAATAGAGAATGGCACTAAAGCATTGGTGTTAACTGTCAGCAGAAGGCAGTGTACTGATTCTTTTAATTAAAAGAACGTGTGTGGTGAATATGTCTATGTGTTATATTAGATATGTTACATTTTGAAATTGCTTTTTCACATCAAAAGAAAAGCTCGGAGTTTGGGAGAAGATGAAGAACTGTAAATTCACAGTAAGTGGCAAGAGTCCTGGAGTTCCTGGGTAATGAATGGTAATTTGACATGTAGCCTCATCCAAGAGCATTCTGGGAATGGAGATAATGTTCTCTGGTTCCAGGCCAGGCTAAGTGAATCCAGAATGAGCCACTGCTGACACACTGTCAGAAAGTCAGAAAGGACCATGAGATGTGGCATCATACCTTTTTTGGGTACCAAATAAAACTGACTCTATCTTTCCCAAGGAAATATATATGGACATTAAGTGATTATTCAAGATTAAGACAGTCAAGATTAGCAATGCTTTCTCCCTCCTTAAAGTTCTGAGAATAACATTTTTAGAAAAGAAGCCAACAAAAATTCATATAAAAAGTTACACTATTTGCCTGGGTAGAGAAGGAAAGGAGCCATTACAACAAAGCATGAATTTTCACTTCAGTCTTACCCCAAAATGACAGCTATTGTTAAAATAGGCTTTTACAAGAGGAAGCCTGTTACTAGTATGAGAGACACCCATGTTTCAAGGAGTCAATGCTTCTAGCCTGAGAGGCATTGTGGTTGATTGGATATGAGCTCAGATTCTGGTAGACATGGATTAAAATCCTGGCTCAACAAAATACCAACTGTGAGAGCCAGAGAATAGCACTTTTTAAAGAGAGGAAGAGAGGGGGAGAGGAAGATAGAAACATCAATGATGACAGAGAATCATTGATCAGTTGCTTCCTGCACATCCCCCACTGGGGATTAAGCCTGATGTGCCCCAATCTGGAATTGAACTATGAACCTCCTGGGCTCAGGAGCTGAAGTCTAACCTAAGCCAACCAGCCAGGCATGAGAGAGAGAACACTTTAGTCTCCCATTATCTCCATGTTTACATCTCTAAAAAGAGCACAAAGATACCTATACAGGATGGTGGTGGCATTACAAATGATGAGACATAGAAATCAACTTGTAGAGTCTCTTGGCCCATAATAATACTCAATAAATGGTCAATAACAAAATAAAATACAAAAACGGGCATACAAAAACTAAAGGTAGAGGACAAGGTAGAGAAAATGAGATGCGCATTATAAAGCTACACCTTGAAGTAATGAATTCGTGTTTATGCCTAAGGGTAGAGATAGGTATTGGAGCTATTTGGATGGTAAGGAGGGGGAAAGAAACTGGGAGAGGAAATAAAATTGCAGAATAAAGAGCCACATGACTTTGGGGTGGTCACTTAATTTGAGTTTCAGTTCCTAGGAAGTAAAGTGAGAGTTTGGGATTGGTGATCTTTTGTGCCCTTCCTGCTCTAAAGATCTCAGAGTGTGTTAAAGATCATAGTGAAAAAAAATAGAAATAAATAAAGATCACAGTGGGTTGGGATTTCCTGACTTCCAGGGTATAATTTATTTGTTCTATGTCGGCCTTTGGATTAGTGTTAGGCATCCATTTCTTAAGTTTCTTTCCAAAATCTCATTCCTCAAAGTAGGACTAAGAATGGGGCAGGGAGGTAATGTCAGGATAAATGAATACGTTTCTTTGCTACTCCCGGACAGTAAAAATGGAGGCCCAAGTGAATATTTAATAACTAGCTACAATTCTGTGTGTGCCTACATGCCTGCAAGAGCACTGTGTGCTGTTGAGGATGTCCAGGGAACATTGGCAATGCCCTGGCTGCTGTGGCACAGTTGATTGGAGTGTCATCCTATGCACCAAAAGGTCGCACATTCAACCCATGCCCAGGTTGCAGGTTCGATTCCCAGACATACAGGAGGCAATGCTCACCTCTCTCTCTCTCTCTCTCTTGTTCTAAATATTTTTCTCTCTGCCTGGGAAGCTCTTTTTACCCTGGATCTCTCTCTCCCTACAGAAACTCCTCCATATTTCTTGCAGAGTCTGAAGGAAATGGCACCCTCTCCAGGAAGTCATTTATATTTCTCTCAAAGAGATGAAGTCTCTCCCTAATCTTCCCCTGCCGCACACTGTGCTTCTCGGCGGGCACTCATTGCATTCTCATTTGTGTTGCAGCTCCTGCCCAGATGCCTCCTTCGAGTTTATCTATCCAACTGTAGCTCCATGGCAAAGGGAGTTGTGACATGGCCCTGCAGAGCAGAGTGGTGAAGAGCTCTGGAGAGAAAGGATCTGGCTGGACCATGCCTAACTGGCTGACCTGGAGCACATTACTTAATTCCCCATGTGGTTTGTCATCCATAAAATGAAGACACTAGTACCCCAATTTGGTCATCTCCCCTGTCAATGCTCTCGTGGTATCCTGTACTTCTTTCCTTTATGGTGTTACCAGAACCCCAATCTTTTTCCTTGAGCTCATCTGCTAAAGTCTCTACTCCACAATGATGTGTAGGTTACAAATTATATGAGGCAAAATTACAAGACACTGTGGGATAGGAGTTCAGGGCTGTGGGGGAATGCTGGGAGCGGATTGGTCAGAGGTGAAGTACAGATAATGAGTCATTTCTTGAGGTCTCAAGGACAGTTCTAAGTTCTTTTCAGGTGTCCTTCTGTCTTCTGTCCAGTCTCATGGGAAAATAGCCAGGGGACCATTCCACCTTAGGGCTCAGGAGCTGAAGTCTAACATAAGTCAAGATATGATCTTCAGCCTGCCAGAGGTGTGAACCATGTGACCATTAGTCAGGTCCAGGCTACTGTCTTCTGCCGCCTTGAGGGTTGCTAATTCTCAGAGGAAAGGCTATTTCTATGAGGGAAGAGGAGTGAGACAGAAAGAAAGAAAAGAGGGGATTTCTAGAGCTAGGATTTAAACCTAAACTTAATCAAAGTGATACCCCAGTTTCAATGGTACATATCACAAATGTAGATAAGTCATTGATTAGATAGTTAATGACTAATATATGTCTTCACTATTAGAATACAAACTCTCTTGAGGCAGAGTCCACATCTACATTATCCACTGATTTATTTCAAGTTTCTAGAAAATTGAATAAATGAGTGAATGAATGAATAAATTAATGAACATATGTATAGATGAGTTATATCTTTGTCATATTCTCCTACTAGAAGATTAGCCTTTTGAGGAAAGATTACATATTTTTCATCTTTATATCCCTCATAGGGTCAATCATGGAATATGTCTTAAATATTAAGAAGACCTGAATTGAAAGGCCAGTTCTGTAGAGGCAAGTACACTCTGAGGAGCACTGAAAACTCTCTCCATGAATCTTTAGTGTCCTTCTGAAGTAGACCAGTGGTCGGCAAGCTGCGGCTCACAAGCCACATGCGGCTCATGAGCCGTCGTTTGCCACTCTGTTGACTGAATTTGCCAACCATTGAGGTAGACTATTGTCTTCCTGCTGTGTTGCTTATTTTTTTCAGTGTCTCCACCTGTAAAAGCAGGGTAACTGGCCCATGCCATGCAAACACTGCATAACTGTAACAGTATCCCAGGCTGTCAGCTCAGAACCCAGGGCAAACCATGTCCAGGTCCCATGACCTCATTGAACGAAATCATGGGGCAAGGGAGACCACACCCTCACGTTAGCTCACCAGCATGAGCTCAGAGCAGACATCAGGGTTTCGATCGTCCTGGCTCATTCAGTGGAGTTGCAGCCTCAGCCACACTCTGAGGGTTTTATGTTTAAAAACACATTTGTGTTGAGTTATATTATAGGCCATTGCTTCAAGTAAACCCACCTCAGACATACTGACTCTGACACTCTGGATCGTAGAATGGGGGTTCTTTTAAATGTTTTGGATCTGTCATATCCAAACATTTAGAAGTAAGTTGGTATTTATTATTCTCTCTACATAACGGTATAAAGCACTAAACCTGAGTCCTATAAAAAAAAATCTAAAAGATCATATACATACCAAAGTATAAACATATGGCTGTGGATACATTTTCATGACCCACTTTACAACAAACGTAGTACTGTGCCAAATACAAACATGACCGTGAAATAGACTCAACTCCCACTGATCTCACTGATAAGCAGGGGAAATAATACCATAAGAATAATTCATATTAGCCAAAACTGGTTTGGCTCAGTGGATGGAGTGTCGGCCTGTGGATTGAAGGTTTCCGGGTTCAATTCCAGTCAAGGGCACGTACCTTGGTTGCGGGCACATCCCCAATGGGAGGTGTGCAGGAGGCAACTGATCGTTGTTTCTCTCTCATCAATGTTTCTAACTCTCTATCCCTCTCCCTTCTGTCTCTGTAAAAAATCAATAAAATATATTTTAAAAAAGAATAATAATTCATATCAATTATAGTGTCTTTGGATTCAAATCACAAAATAATGCTAATTAAAACTGGCCTTAATAATTTGGAAATGTAGCAGCAAGTCCAACGGTGGGGTAAAATTTAGAGTTGAGTGAGTTTGTGGATGACAAGATCATCAAGAACCCAGATCCTTTCCATTTCTCTGCTCTGCATCTTCAGTGCTTCCCTCTTCTCAGTTTAGGAAGTTACTTCATTTCTTTAAGACAGTTTCAGATGTAACATCTAGACATGATCATTTCCACCAGCAAAAATGATCTCTTCTGCTGTCCTCTTTATAGAAGAAAGAATACCTTTCCCATAACTTCATCTCTCATCTCACTGTTCATATCTGGGTCTCATTCCCGTCCCTACTCTAAATACAGGCAAAATGTGTAGGGTACCATGCAACTGAGGAATAACTCTGGAGGCTACGAATGTGATCCATGTGGGAGACAGACAATAAACCATAATTCAGGCTCAGGAAAAAGGGAGATTAGTTGGGAGGAGGGCAACCAACAACATCTGTAGAATAATGTTAACTTGGCATTTGATGATATTCCAATTCTTTTCAGACTCATTATCACTTGAATTTAAACTCTGTGAACTCGGGAGTCTTTTCTAAGTTCATTCTAGAATATGTCATGAACATGTAGAAAATACCAGTCACATAATAAATATTCAAGCAGCATTTGTTGAATCAATGAAATATTGACCTAATTATTGCACCCTCACTTTACAAATGTGGAAACAGAAGTTGAGAGTGGTTAAGTGGGTTATCCAGTTACTAGTGACACAATGTTTGAAGAAGAATTTGAACTTGTATTTGCTAGATTTCAAATTCAGTGTTTATGTGGCTCACTTTGGCTTAGATGCTTTGTTTTTTTAGAGAGGTACAGATAAAGTATTCTGGTATGTCCAAGGACATAGGTATTCTTGGTGGGAAAGTTAGGAGGTTTCATGTAGAAGGCACATATAATTTCTGCCTGGAAATTATAAACTCTTTCTAGCTGGGATCAAGTCCAGAATTCCAATTTTTCACATACTAGTCACAATCACATGATCTGTATCTGAGCATAACAAAAATTATCTTTTGCTTCTAAATTTTTCATGCTATTTTCAGCTACTGGTTGGAATTTTATCAGCTTCTATTTTATTATGTCAACATTTACCTTACACTTATAAGGCGAGGTTGGCTTCATATTCTAGACCGATGTGCCTGGACCATTTCATTCAGCAATATAGTCATTCAATAACTATTTACCCAGTGCATCATGGCCACACAGTGTTTTAAATGCAGAGGACATAGCAGGAAACAACACTGGCCAAGCATCTGTTTGTGGACCACACCAGGTGGTGGTGAAAGCTCTGAAGAGGAATGAAGCAGCAGAAAGAGGAGGGGGGGGGGAAGAAGATGACTTTTTAAAAAAATACACGATCATTAGACACAGCCTCTAAGTTTAGGAGATATTTGAGCAGACTTAAGGGAAATGAGGGCATGAACTCAGCAGTTATTAGGATGAAGAACATTCCAGAATGCAGACCAGGAAGCACGAAGTCTTTGAGCCGGGGGAATGCTTGATGTGTTTTTGAGGAACAGTGAGGAGACCAGAACAGGTGTTTGGAGTAGAATGATCACAGGAGGTGAGGTCAGAGGTCCCCACAGTATGCTGATGAAGGTTCATGGAGTGACAGGCACAGCCCACGACGGAGGAATTAGAGGAGTGTGCGTGCCCCTCAAATCAACTCACTCAATTCCATACAGGGGAGAGGACACATCAGCAAGGGTGTCAGATGTCATATAATGTCCTCGGGTACAGATTAAATCATTCCAGCTCGGCATCAGAGGGAAGCCACATGACATAGTAGTGATGAGGTTGGACTGGAGCGTCAGAAAAAGGCCTGCGATAGAATTCAGGTTCACTCATCTGCTCATCACTACACTTTGTCCCTGGGCAAAGATGCAGAGAATTGAGCCTTCCACCCCATATCTCAGTCTAGCCTCACTTGTCAGAGCTGCACCTGAGTCTGAATTTTTAATCTTAAGGTGTGATGGTCATACCTATCTCATCTTGCTATGAGGCCTAAATGACATAATACATGCAATGCAATGAAAACGGGGTCTGGCATGTAGTAGGTGTTTGATTAAAGCTCACCATTGCCATCACCATCATTACGACTGCGATTATCCACTGGCATACAGTCAGCATCACAGACACAGTCAGTGAGACTCTTCCCAAGCCAGGCTGACTGTTCAGAACTGAAAGGGGTCTTCCAGAAAGCATACACCATGCACACGGGCAGAAACAACAATGATGTCCCTCAGTGAAAGTCTGGCAGCTGCACAGGCAGCTAAGAAGCTGACATCCCTGCAAGTGAATGAGCAAAGGACGGCCACCAGAGGCTGGCAGGGGTGATGGGTGGGAGGGGACGGACAAAGCGCCCTCTTGGACAGCTGAAGTCGTTGCCGGGCTACCGCGCCTAACAAGCCTTTCAGGGCACTCTCTCTGCATCCAGAGAGCAGACTGTTGTCCTTACATGCTCTCTAAAGAGCCTAATGTGACTCATCCAGACCAAACACCTGAGGCTGGGATTGGGGCCGAGGTGGAGGGCAAAGGGGCTGGGAGCTACCGTCAGGCCTGGGACGGATGCAGGTGACTTCGATGTAGATGATCCTAAGGCTGCCTGATGCCTTTGTCTCCATTAAGGACAAAGGGACCCATTTATTTTCTTCAGCTGGGTCCAAGGAGCTTCACGTTAGGGGTTGAAGAGGACTTGCACCTGAATCAACCAGGTATCAGGCAGATTGAAGGGAGGTGGCGCAGGAGTGAAAGACGCAGAAGGGACCAGGCCCTAAAGGGCTGCTGTTTGCAACCTGGGGCAACATGGAGGCAGAGAAAGGCATCTTATTCTACTCCCTGGTCCCAGATCTTCCTTTCTGACCAACACAAGGGAAAACAACATATGTTATTATTATGGCAGCATGAAGTTTAAAGCATATTTTGGGAGAATCTTTTATTAAAAACTGTATCAGCCGAAACCGGTTTGGCTCAGTGGATAGAGCATCGGCCTGCCGACTGAAAGATTCCAGGTTCGATTCCGGTCAAGGGCATGTACATTGGTTGTGGGCACATCCCCAGTAGAGGGCGTGTAGGAGGCGGCTGATTGATGTCCCTCTCTCATTGATGTTTCTAACTCTCTATCCCTCTCCCTTCCTCTCTGTGAAAAATCAATAAAATATATTTAAAAAAAAAAAAAACAGAACCAACAACAACAACAACAAAAAACTGTGTATCAGTCCCGTGAACTCTCTCCAGCCAGGACTCCTACTCCTACTACATAACGGCTCAGTCCTCCCCTGGTCCCAAGCCAGTCCTGACTTCTGGAGGGTTCCTTTAATGCATTTTAACCAATATCTGAAACCTCCTGTGATGGGCAGGCACAGGTCCAGGAGGCAGGATGCAAAGGTGCAGAGAACTGAGCCCACAACCCCACATCTGTCTAGCCTTACTCGTTAGAGCTGCACCTGCTCCCCACATCCACAAACACATACCTCCTGACTGAGTGCGCTTCCTAACGAGCTCTGAGTTCAACCTGCTGCGTCCACTCATCAGCTCTATGACCTCAGGCAGGCAATGCATTCTCTCAGACCCTGTTTTCTCACCTGCACAATGAGAAGAATCACTCCCGCCCGCCCACCTCAGCTTGAGACAACAGTCACAGACTGTTTTCAAGAAATTAAACATCATATGAACCCCAAACACTAAAAAGTGCTTCCCATTTCTTGGGGGGCATGCATAGCAAATATGGAGGATCTAGGACAATGGGATGGCATCAATGGTGAGGTTCTAGAAGCCTGCAGCCTCCTTCTCAGCTCTATCCCAAAGTGTGGATTAAATCCCTTGGCCACACATCAGGGACTCAAAGACCATCCAGAACCAAAGCAAGTAGCCTGAGCACCCACACAACTTCCTTCCGGTCTCTCCTCAAGTGACTTGTTTTTACTGGAAGCAGGTTTCCTCTTCCTGTTTGGGAAAACCTGTTTACAAAAATTAGCCCGTAAGGAAAGCAAACAAGGAACACTTTTTTCCACCAACTAGTCTTGGAATTCCACCAGGTTATCGCTCTAACCTGAATTAAAATAGGCCGTGACTCATCCTGTGTGCTTGGGAGTTCCATTCCCCAAGTATCTTCCAGGAGATCACATCCTGTGTGATTACCAGTAAAACAACAATGACAACAATAAACAAGCCGTAGAGATGCCTCGATGGATGGGAAAAAATCGAGGGAAACATTTATTTTGGAATGCTCCATTCTCGACACATTTTCAATATCTCAGCTCCCTTCCAGGCCATTTCCTACCGTCTTATCCTTGTCTAGCACGTTATGCTCCCCCTTCCGTGTCTGCTCATCCAACTCAATTCTTTCACCTTCACTCAAGTCTACGAATCCTGGCTATAGGGTTCTGGATGCATCTCTTCAAGCCTTAGTTTTCTGACCAGTAATATGGAGTTACTAAAGATAATAACAGCCTACCTGTATCAACAGAGTACATTGTATTTGTCACATATTCATTCATTCCATCCCCCTGATCTTCCCCTAAAGACAGCCCAGAACAGGCTGTTTGAAGGTTATTCATGACAAAGTTCAAATGCTCAATTTCTGAGTAATGTGAAGCACTGAGGTGGGATCTGCCATTTTCCAGATGGTGCTTTAGTTCAAAGGCACTCAGCCACGGGCACGAGTACCATTAATACAACTCAGAGTTTCTATAACAGCTGCTGAGACACCATGGTTCTTGGTGAGAAAGCAGGGTTGTTATTTTCATGGAGTTAATATTCCTGCCCTTACCCATCATCCCCTTCTTTATCTCTTTTCATCAAGGAATGAGAGGTCTCCCTGACAATGAGAATGAGAGAGCAAGTAGGTGTGCTATCTCAGCCTATGGATTCTCCATTTTCTGATCTGCCTGTGGAGAGAAGGTGTCCTGGTCCCTAAGCGTCCTGGGGAAAGAGTGCCATGGTTGTCCAGCTAGCCAGTCAGTGACTATTAGGATAAGTATCTAATTCAAGGGAAGTGTTGAATGCTTACTGTACCTCAATATATAAACAGGGCCAGCCCAAGTTGTATCAATAATAAAAATGTATTTTGACCTCTGTGGTAGACATTAGTACTCTATTCCAAATATTTCCTCTTTTTTCCCTCTGGGCATAAGCTTGGAGGACACTTCATGGACCTCTTATGACCGGCAGTCATGTGATTAGATATAGCCAATGCTTTGGGAGTGGAAGTGACATGTGTGGATTTTGGGATAAGAATTCAAAATTCAACGCAGACTCCTGGTTTCAGTCCAGTGTCTAAGGAGCTTACCAGTCTTTGCTCCATCCTAACCATCAGCAAAAAGCTGAACAAAAAGCTGAAAAACCAACATCTTCTTAGATCTGTCAGAGAAATGAAGTCACAAGGCAAAGCACCGCCCCAAAATTAGCGAGGCAGTCAGTCAGACAGGCAGATACTTGCTGAGGTAGAAGCCTCTGTGGGAAACAGTCCCTGGAAAGAAAACCTGATCTGCAATTGACCGATTGCTGGAGGTTCAGTGTAGACAACCCTGAGAGATAAGAACTGCAGGGCAACCCAGTTACAGAGGAGCCCTCTCACTTTTGTGAGTTTTACCTCCAGGAACTCTATCAGGTCCTCCCAGGGAATATTGGAGAAAAATGTGCTGGGGGGAAAGAACCATTTTGCATATGCCAGAGCATTTTGTTCTTAACAAGATCCACCCTGAGGAAAAACTGTTCATCAGAGCCTTACCTGCTGGGATGATATCAAAGCCTAGCCCACCTGGGTGAAGGGATATTCAACTCCAGTCCCCACAGTCAAATTGTCCCACCAAAAGGTGGAAAAGAGATGAGAAACATGAGTGATGTTCACAATCCAATCCAGGGGTACAGGCTCACCCAGAGACTGAGACTTTAATCAGAAGACTATGGAATACATCTCTTCCCCCTATGCCTTACCATTATATTAGCACAGACCTATTTACGATCTTTTTTTTTCACCCTGTACATTATGTCCCAATTTCAACAGAAAATTATAAAACATACTAAAAAGGCAAACACACACACTCGCGCTTACACACAAAACATAATACACATTTGAATACTGAATAAGGAATAAGTATCAGAACCAGAATCAAATATGGCAGTGATGTTAGAATTAACAGACCAGGAATTTAAAACAATTATGATTAATATGTTAAAAGCTATCCTATCTAATAAAAGAGTAATATGCAAATTGACCATACCTCTGCTACACCACCAGTCAATCAGGAGTGAGTATGCAAATTAACCCCAACCAAGATGGCTGTGGCCATTGAGAGAACAGGAGGTAGGCTTGAGTTTCCCCGGTGATGGAAGAAGCCAAGATTTCCACAGCCCTGGCCTGCCTTGGCCTTCACTTAAGGCTACAAAGTTTCAATTACAGAAGATAAATAAATCCCAGATACCAGGCCCTCCACTTGGGTTGCCGGGGGGCATGGCCAGCCTGCAAACTACCACAGGCCCCTCACCCAGGCTGCCCCATGCCCCAAGGGAACCCCACACTGATCTGGGACACCCTTCAGGGCAAACCAAACCAGCTGGCCCCCACCCATGCAAGCAGAGAGATGGAAATTATAAGAAAGAATCAAAAAGAAATGCTAGAGATAAAAACTTATGACAGAAATAAAGCATGCTTTTCATGCCCCATGAGTAGTCTTGAACACAACTGAGGAAGGAATCTGTGAGTTTGAGGCTATGTCAATGGAAACTTCCAAGAACTGAAAGCAAATAGAAAAAAGACTGAAAAACACTGAAGAGAACATCCAAAGAACTATGCAACAACTATAAAAGTATAACATGTGTAATGCGAATACTTGGAAGAGATCACCTATAACAAGCAGAGGTTACAAACTAGTTTCAGGTTCTAACCTAGTTTGATCACAGCATATACCTGGTGTATCTAGCCCTTGCTTCTATCATCTCAGTAGTTCCATGTGTGTGTCCCTCTGTGTGTAACTACCCCCATTGGGGCTTGGAAATGGGTTTTAGGATATCCATGCAATTTTGTAACCTACATTGTGACATGTGCCAAATAACTTAAAATACATGACTTTTCATCTTCACCACTACCCTGAAAACCCAATGCAATTTTTTATGCTCCTTTTATAGAACTTGAGTTCAATGGCAAGTTTCTCAAGGTCAGGCGGTGGATCTGTGATGAAGCCAAGTTTGAGCACATATTCGTCTCTCTTCAAAGCCTCAGTGTCCTTAACCACTGTGTTCGTCTGGCTTTTAACTTATCACTTCCTGCTCTGCCTAGAAAGATGGTCAACACATGGCTGGGCCTCAATAAATACTTTCGCATTTACTGACTCTTACGAGAAATTACCGTTAAAGCTATTTTTAAAGCACTTGTTGTGTTATCATCACTTAATCACAGCGCCTGGCACATAGTAAATGTTTAATAAATAACTTTTGTTTTAAATATGCAGTATTACATCTAAGTGGGACATCGTGCTACAGACTGTGAAGACTCGTGTTTAACAACAGATGTCATTTTGTGTCCCTATTTTATTTGCAATTATTCTTTGTCTATTTTAATATCGTGTAATGTTTTTATTTTTATAAGGAAAGATAAAGCAGAGCCGAGTGGGAAAGAATACTTCCTTTGACCCAGTCTTTCTTCTTAACCAGGAACGTCTATTTACTCAGCCCAAGAGGCACTCGCTTCAATGCCACTTATTTCCTCCTTGCACAGGTAGAATGTACAATAATTTTGAAAGAATAAACAGCCTCCCGAGTGTT